>SJYC01011484.1:0-23589 GCA_006408675.1 Madoqua kirkii | reverse complement strand
GGCTCCAAAATCACTGCAGATGGTGACTGCAGCCATGAAATTAAAAGACACTTATTCCTTGGAAGAAAAGTTATGACCAACCTAGATAGCATAATGTCTCTTCAAAAGCAGAGACATTACTTTGCCGACTAAGGTCCATCTAGGCAAGGCTATGGTTTTTCCTGTGGTCATGTATGGATGTGAGAGTTGGACTGTGAAGAAGGCTGAGCACCAAAGAATTGACGCGTTTGGACTGTGGTGTTGGAGAAGACTCTTGAGAATCCCTTGGACTGCAAGGAGATCCAACCAGTCCATTCTGAAGGAGATCAACCCTGGGATTTCTTTGGAAGGAATGATGTTAAAGCTGAAGCTCCAGTACTTTGGCCACCTCATTTGAAGAGTTGACTCATTGGAAAAGACTCTGATGCTGGGAGGGACTGGGGGCAGGAGGAGAAGGGGACGACAGAGGATGAGTTGGCTGGATGGCATCATGGACTCGATGGACATGAGTCTGAGTGATGGACGGGGAGGCCTGGTGTGCTGCGATTTATGGGGTCGCAAAGAGTCGGACACGAGTGAGCGACTGAACTGAACTGAACTTAGCTGAATACATTGCTAACAGAGTCTTGCTTTAGAGCTAAAGATACACACAGAGTGAAAGTGAGGGGATGGAAAAAGGCATTTTATGCAAATAGAAATGATAAGCAATCTAGAGTAGTATTACTCATATCAGACCAAGTAGACTTTAAAACACAGTCTGTAATATAAGACAAACAAGAGCATTAGATATTGATAAAAGGATCGATTCAAGAGGATATGAAACTCATTAACATATATGGACCTAATACGTCAGGAACACTTAGATACATAAAGCAAATATTAAGAGACGTGAAAGGAGAAACTGACAATAGTACCATAAAAATAGAGTTTAACACCCCATCAATGAAAAGGTCATCCAGACAGAAAATGAATAAGGAAACAGTAGTCTTAAGTGACAAACCCGAAGACTACAAAAAACAGAATATTACAAGCCAATATTTCTGATGAATATAGATGCAAAAATTCTCAACAAATGCTTGCAAAGCAAGTTCAACAATACGTAAAAAGAATCATACACCATAATCGAGTTGAATTTATTCCAGCATCACAGGATGGTTCAATATACCCAAATCAGTCAATGTGACACACCACATTAACGAAAAGAAGGATAAGAACTCCTGGCCACCTTAGCAGATGCAGATAAGGCATTTGAGAAAACTCAACATCCATTCATAATAAAAACTCTCATCGAAATAGGTGTAGAGGGAATATACTTCAATATAACAAAGACCATTTGTGACAAATCTGTAGCTAACATGATACTCACTGGCGAAAAGCTGAGTTTCTTTCCCCTAAAGTGAGGGATAAGGACTTCCCTGGTGGTCCTGTGGTTAAGACGCTGAACTTTCACTGCAGTTTTCACTGCAGTACTTTTTAAGATTGTGTGGGGTTCAGTCCTTGGTCAGGGAACTAAGATACTGCATACCACGTGGTGCAGCCTAAAAGGAAAAAAAAAAAAAGAGAGAGAGAAATAAGACAAGGATGCATACTCTTGCCCCTTTTATTCAAGATAGTATTGGAAGTCCTCGTGGTAAGAATCAGAAAAGAAAAATAAAATGCATCCAAATTAGAAGAGAAGAAGCAAAATTGTCACTATTTGCCGATGACATGATACTATATAGAGTAAACCCAAAAGTCTCCACCAAAAAACCTATTAGAATTAATAAAAGAATTCAGTAAAGTTGCAGGATACTTTATTAGTAAAGATAAGCATGGTGCTTTTCTAAACACTAGTAATGAACTATTACAAAGAAAACAGTTTGGTTTAAAATTGCACCAAAAAGAATAAAACACCTGGCAATAAACATATCAAGGAGAAGAAGGACCTATATTCTGAAAACCAAAAACAGTGATGAAGGAAACTGAAGGTGATTCAAAGAACTGAAAAGATATTTCATGTTCATGGACTGAATGAATTAATATTATTAAAATGTTCATAATGTGCAAAGCAACATGCATATTTAATGCAAACTCTGTCAAAACACCCATGAAATTTTTCACAGAACTAGAACAAATAATCCTACAATTTATATAGAGTCACAAAAGACTTCAAATTGCCAGAGTAATCTTTTTTGATTAATTTATTTTTAATGATGTATCAGTTCAGTTCAGTCGCTCTTTGCAACCCCATGGACTGCAGCTCCATCACCAGCCTGCGGAGCTTGCTCAAACTCATGTCCATTGCATTAGTGATGCCATCCAACCATCTCATCCTCTGTTGTCCCCGTAGTGCAGTGAAGTTGCTCAGTCGTGTCCGACTCTTTATGACCCCATGGACTGTAGCTACCAAGCTCCTCTGTCCTCTGGGATTTTCCAGGCAATAGTACTGGAGTGGATTGCCATTTCCTTCTCCAGGGGATCTTCTCGACTCAGGAATCGAACCTGGGTCTCTCGCACTGTGGACAGATGCTTTACCATCTGAGCTACCAGGAAGTCCAATGATTTAAAATGGTGTGTTAGTTTCAGTTGCACAGCTAAGTGATTCAGTTATTCATACATATATATTTTTTCAGATTATTTTCCCTTATAGGTTATTACAAAATAGAGTATAATTCCCTGTGCTGTTTAGTAGATCTATTTTATACCCATTAGTATGTATCTATTAATCCCAAACTCCTAATTTCCTTCTTCCCACCCTGCCAAAGCAACCTTAAGGAAAAAAACAAAGCAGAGTGTATCACCCTCCCTGCGTTCAGACTATACTGCAAAGAAAAAGTAATAAAAACAGTACAATATTGGCACAAAAACAAAGATATAGATCAATGCAACAAGGTTGAGAGCCCACAAATAAACCCACTTGTGGTCAATTAATGCACAGTAAAAAAAAAAAGGCAGAAATATACAATGGAGAAAAGACAGTCTCTTCAATAAGTGGTGCCGGGAAAGTTACATGTAAAAGACTGAATGAAATTAAAACATTTTTTCACACCAGATATAAAAGTAAACTCAAAATCAATTAAAGAGCTAAATACAAACCCTAGAATGATAAAATTTCTAGATGAGAACAGGGGCAGAGTACTCTTTGGCATAAATCAAAGCAATATATTTTGATCTTCTCCTAAGGCAAAAGAAACAAATGAGACCTGAATGAAATGTAAAAGCTTTCACACAGCAAAAGAAACTGTAGACAAAACAAAAAGACAACTTACTGAAAGGGAGAAAATATTTGCAAGTGATATAACTGATAAGGAGTTAATATCCAAAATATATAAACAACTTGTATAACTCAATATCAAAAACTCCCCAAACAACTCAATAAAAAATAGGCAGAACACCTGAATGGACATTTTTCCAAAGCAAATATACAGATTGCCAACGGGCACGTGGAAAGATGATCAACACTGCTAAATCATCAGAGAAATGCAAACCAAAACCACAATGAGCTATCACCTCACCCCTGTCAAAATGCTGCTGCTGCTGCTGCTGCTAAGTCGCTTCAGTCGTGTCCGACTCTGTGCGACCCCACAGACGAGAGCACACCAGGCTCCGCCATCCCTGGGATTCTCCAGGCAAGAACACTGGAGTGGGTTGTGATTTCCTTCTCCAGTGCAGGAAAGTGAAAAGTGAAAGCGAAGTCGCTCAGTCGTGTCTGACTCTTTGCGGACCCCATGGACTGTAGCCCACCAGGCTTCTCCGTCCATGGGATTTTCCAGGCAAGAGCACTGGAGTGGGTGCCGTTGCCTTCTCCACTCTGTCACAATGGCTGTCATCAAAAAGTCTGCAAACAACAAATTTGTTGAGGATGAATAGAAAAGGGAAGCCTAGTACACTGATGGTGGGAATGTAAATTGATGCAGTTACTATGGAAAAGAGTATGGCGGTTCCTCAAAAAACTAAAAACAGAACTACCATATGACCCAGCAAACCCAGTCCTGAGTATATATCTGAAGAAAATGAAAACATTAATTTGAGAAAATATGTGCAGCCCAGGGTTCGTAGCAGCATTATCGATAATAGACAACATACGGCGTCAGCCTAAGTGTCCATCCACTGATGAATGGGTAAAGAAGGTGTGGTGTATATACTCAGAGGAATGTATCTTAGTCATTAAAAGGAATGACATTCTGCCATTTGCAACAATGTGGATGGACGTAGAGGTGTTACCCTAAGTGAAATAAGTCAGAAACAATAAATACTCTTGTTATCACTCGTGTGAAATATAAACAATATAACAAATAGAAACAGACTCACAGATACAAAGGACAAACTACTGGTTTCTAGCAGGGAGAGAGAAGCAGGCAGGGTAGATGGACTTAAGAGGATTCACAGATACAAACTATTCCGGGTAAAATAAATAAGTGAAAGTGATGTATTGTACAGCAAAGGAAAAGCTATACATTGTAAATCAAAGTGAAAGTAAAAGTCGCTCAGTTGTGTCCAACTCTGTGCACCATGGACTGTAGCCCATCAGGCTCCTCTGTCCATGGGATAGTCCAGGCAAGAATGCTGGAGTGGGTTGCCATGCCCTCCTTGAGGGAATCTTCCTAACCCAGGGATCAAACCCAGGTCTCCCACATTGCAGGAGGATTCTTTAACATCTGAGCACCAGGAAAGTCCATATTGCAAATCAATCATACTTCTATAAGAAAATTTTTTAATTTAAAAAATTTTAATTAAAAATATATCACCAGAGAAATAAGAGAAATTCTGTAGCCAGGAAACAAGAATAGTATGCTCAAAATGGAACAAATTAGAGAAAAAGAATAAGCCCTTGAAAACTAAAAATATAATAGTCTCGATATATATATTATAGCAAAAAAGAAAAAAATAGTAAAAGAGTTGAAAGAGATCTCTCTCAAAGTAGAGCCAAAAGAATCTGTTCCACAGAAGAAAAAAGTCAAAATCAGAAGCTCAGTGTGGGAGCTCCAATCTGGGTGGCAGGAGTCCCGGAAAGACAGACCAGAGAAAATGGAAAGAAGGAAATTAATGAAGAAATAGTTCAATCAATTCTCCCAGAAGTGAAGAAAACAAGTCTTCAAGTGAAAAATTCCACTGAGTGCTAGGCGTGATGAATAGAAAAAGACCAACATCAAAGAGCACCGTGGTGCAAAGTCAGGACGTCAGAGGGAAAGAAATATCCCAGGAATTTTTAGAGAGAAAAAGGTCACAAACAAAGGGTCAGGAATTGGAATGGAATTCAACTGCTCAACAAAACACAGATAGCTATCAGATAAGGAAGCAAAGAAAACATGGAATCCAGAAAATCTGGGATGCAACACGCTCAAGATGGTGTAGGAATCCGCAGGGCGGTGGTGGAGGAAAGTCAGTAAACTGTAGGACGGGAACCCTGAGCAGCACGCAGTCCAGACCCAGACGGTGCTGGGAGATCTCCACATTACGTGTCCTAAGGAAGAAGAGGGAAAGTTGCTCAGTCGTGTTCCACTCTTTGTGGCCCCATGGACTGTAGAGGCCAGAATACGGGAGTGGGTAGCCTTTCCCTCCGCCAGGGGATCTTCCCAACTCAGGAATTAAACCAGGGTCTCCAGCATTGCAGGTGGATTCTTCACCAGCTGAGCTATCAGGGATGACGTATGGGAAGTGGCATTGAGTGAGGTGTTACAGAGCTGTTATTTTTAGGTGAGAAAACAGTTGACAATAGCTCATAAAAAGCAAGGCAACTGAAGAAATAAAGCAACTAAGTCAAATAAAAAGGTCATTTTTACAAATGAACTGTCATCATTGTGTACTCACCTGTTAATCAGTGTATGGCCTTACGTCATTTAGTTGCAAGAGTAAAAAGGTCAAACATGGATCTCACCGCAAAAGAGCTGAAAGTGTCACCTATTATCCTAGAAAGTTATTAGATAGATCTAAAATTGTAGACCCAAGAAGCAGCAGTATCTGCCTTTATTTTTACATTTGGAGGTACGTACCAGATTAAGCAACGAAATACACTGCAAGCAGATAGCATGGGCAACAGGAAGTGGGCAGAAACAGGAGACCACATTGTGGGCAGTGAGATTTTTCCCACTCGACTTTTGTCTCTAACTTTTCTCTTGAAAATGTTCAAATCTATATAAATGGTTCAAATCTATATAAATCTATATACTCAATCTGGGTTCCACATTCGCTTTTTCTCTCCTTCAGTTTTTTCCTGCACCGCTTGAAGTGAGTTGAAAACATCACAAAGCTTCATTCATAAATACTCCAGCTGGTGTCTCTTGAGAACAAGGACATTCTCCTCCACACACAGAGTGTCATCCCCACATCTAAGGAAATCCACAGTGACCTACTGTGATCTCCCAGATGGACCGACAGACAATCCACAGTCACATTTCCTCAATAGTCCCCCAAATGTTGTTTGTATACCTTTTCATTTCGTCCAGGGTTTAATCAGATTTCAGAGTTTGCACTTGGGTGTTTTATCTCTTTGGACTCTTCGAAGATAGAAGAATCCCTGCCCCCCTAGGCTTTTTTCTGTTCTGTAATGATGCTGTCTGTTTTGAAGACAGGGCTCCAGTTGGTTCTTTGAATGGCTCACCTCTGGATGTTTCCTCATAATTAGATTCAGGTTCCTACTGAAACTGTTCCAATGGGCACACATTACCTTAATAAACAAAGTAAAATGGAAAAAATGAAGATGGTATTGGTGTACTTTTCTGAAAAAGACGCCTTTCTCTCTTAGGTCTCTTTCGGCTGGAGTCTGATGCCTTCCCTGTGTGAACTGGGTCAGCATGTGCTTACTAAGTGTTCCCAACATAAGTCACTCCAGGAAGCAGGTTAAACACCTTTTCTCGGAAAGGTGTACAATTTCACAGCTTTTCATTTTAAATGTGTTCCCAGTGGGGATTTTTTCCCCCCATCATCTACCCAAGAAATTCTGTGTTGGTTATCTCAAGCACAAATGGAAGCCGTTTCCGCACAAATCCCTCCGTTGCTGAATAGATTGGATTGTCCTGTGTGATAAAGCAAGATCCACAGACTGAGCAGCGTGGGGATCCCGCTTTGAGCCTGGCTGTGCCATGGACGCTTCAGGTGACCTTGAGCCAGACCCCCGCCTCCCTAGGCTCCAGCTTTCTTATATATAAAAAGAAGGGGTTGGACCAAGTTGATAATGAAAGGTACCTTTCAAACGACAGTTCTGAAGTGAGCAGAAAAGAAAGAGTTCAAGGGCAGGCCGACACCTCTAGAAGACGGCTCTTTTTACCTTCCTGACAGCCAGCTGTGGCCACCCTCTGCACAACAAAAAGTTGATTCTCAGTTGTCACAGGGAGATGAGGAGGTAGAGGACTGTGCAGGGAAGAGCAGATGAGGGGTGATGATGCGAATACCAGCACTCAAGTAGAGACAGAAACCTCCACCTTCCAGAGTATTCCATTTGAGATACGCTGCTGCTGCTGCTAAGTTGCTTCAGTCATGTCCAACCTGTGTGACCCCAGAGATGGCAACAAGAGTGAAAGGCTCTCAATCAGGTCCAACTCTTTGCTACCCCATGGACTGTACCCCGACAGGCTCCTCTGTCCATGGGATTCTGCAGGCAAGAATGCTGGTTGCCATCTCCTCCTCCAGGGGATCTTCCTGACCCTGCGATAGAACCTGGCTCCTCTAGCACTGAGGCAGAAACAAGCCTAATGCTAAAATCAAGAGATCCCCAAGTACTCTTGTGACATAGGGATACTCAACAAGCATGTACTAAATGGTGAAGGAGTTCAGGACATACCACCCCAAAATATGCTGCTTTAGGACGCTAACTGTTTCGAGCTAAAGCCACTGGGGAAGCAGCACTCGGGGCGAGGCTTTCTCTGAATCCCCGTCAGCTCCCGAAAGTCAGCCTCCAAAAGGAACTCAGTCGACCTAAATTCCCTCTCCGGGAGGGTGGTCAGCTGGGAAGATCCAGCCTTATCCCAGGACAGGAGACCAGATGTTGGCCCCCAAACCAGACAGACTCCTCACAAACCATCACATCTCCCATCTGTTCCTCTTAGGGTGCCTTCACCTTTCCTAAAAATATTTTGCTCTTCTCTGAACTGGCTACATCCTCTCTCCTCTTCTCCAACTGGTGGTAGTTAAGCTCCCCAGTGGAGAAGGAAATGGCAACCCCCTCCAGTATTCTTGCCTGGAGAATCCCAGGGACAGAGAGCCTGGTGGGCTGCTGTCTCTGGGGTCGCACAGACTCGGACACGACTGAAGTGGTTTAGCAGCAGCAGCAGCAAGTTCCTCAGTGGGGCTTTCCTAATGAGTCAGGGGTAAAAAGTCTGCCTGCCAATGCCAGAGACACAGGTTTGATCCCTGGGTTGAGAAGATCCTCTGGAGGAGGAAATAGCATCCCACTCCTGAAATTCCCATGGACAGAGGAGCCTGGAGGGTTCTAGTCCAAAGGCTCCCAGAGAGTTGGAGGCGACTGAGCATGGCGTAGCAGCCAGCTCCCCAGTCACACCAGTTTATTGAGTCCTCACTTCTTTTCTCGTGATGCCCACACACATGACAGGAAAATGAATATTTGTGTACACTTTTCCGGCTCTCAACCTGCCTGCTGTCTATGTCATAGACTCGGCTATCGAACCTAGAAGGGTGGAGGGAAAAACCTTCCTCCCCTACAGGGGAGCCTCCAGGTACAAGACTGAGTGATCTCAGGCCATTTTCAGCGCTGGTGTTAATTCGTTCAAGTTGCTCCAAACACTTTGCAAGTTCTCTCTTGGAACCTGGTAGAAGGAAGGCAGGAGAGACAGAGAGAGCCCTGGGCATCAGGGGGTCTGTCTCTCTTCCCCCTCTGCAGGTCAGTCAGTTCAGTCGCTTAGTCGTGTCTGACTCTGCGACCCCATGGACTGCAGCCCTCCAGGCTTCCTGGTCCATCACCATCTCCTGGAGCTTGTTCTAATTCATGTCCATGGAGTCAATGATGCCATCCAACCATCTCATCCTCTGTCGACCCCTTCTCCTCCTGCCTTCAATCTTTCCCAGCATCAAGGGCTTTTCAAGGTCAGTTCTTTGCATCAGGTGGCCAAAGTATTGCACTCTGCATGTAAGTGGATCAATCTGGGGCAAATCTCAGCCCCTCTAGGCCACCATTTTCTCATCTGGGAGAAGAACGGAGGTGGGAGGCGTAGATTCACTCACCTCTCTAATTCTTTACTGCTGAAAATTTAATGAGGCAATTCCTAAGACTTTGGGGTTAAGCAAGAGACTACATTTATTGCATGATTTATACTGTTATCCTATTGAACAACTGGACACTGACTTGGTGCTTTCTCATTTCCTTTACTTAAATGATCTACTCTCTGACTGGTTTGGGTATCAAGGAAATATCCAATTTTTTCTTTCTTGGCTTATAGCCATTGCTTCTTGTCCCAGAGGTTTCTGAGCCTGCGAATAATTATCTGGTTAAGGTAAGGATGCCCAGAAGGCGACAAAATCCGTTGCTCACGGTTCAGTTTTCCTTGCCCTTCCTGTGTAACGCTCTCCCCTCCAAAACATTCTACAATGATAATGATACCGCTTTACATTTACACAGAAATTTCTACAAGAGTGTCCTCCACGTTTCTTATACCAGTGACCAACTCAGGCTTTAAGGATTAAGGACAAGTATATGTTGGAGGCTTTTAAAAACAGTTTTCTCATTCACTTGTAGATCTTAACATTTTTGCTAGAACCTCAGAGTCTGTGGAGCCTGGAAATAAATGAAGAAGAAGGGAATTCAAGGAAGAGCCCTTTTCAGGCAGAGGGTGAGGGCCTGAGTCCTAGGTCAGACCTGCAGGAAGTAGTGGGGAGGTGGAGAGATCACTGGAGCACCCACAGATTTTTTTAATTTGGGGCTATAGTTATAATGTGCCCTGTTGTATGGCACCCAGGGTTTTTAGTCTTAAGAGGTAATCAATCACAGTGATAAGCCGCTTTCTGGATCCTGATGCAAATCACTTGTTTAAAAAAAACTATAGGACAATCAAGGAAATGAAGCACTGACTGGTTTGGGGTGAAATTAAAGAATTGCTCCTATTTTAAGATTCCATTATGATATTAAGGTTTCCTGGTGGCTCAGACAATAAAGAATCTGCCAGCAATGCAAGAGACCTGGGTTCAATCCTTGGGTTGGGAAGATCCCCTGGAGAAGGGAATGGCAGCCCACTCCAGAATTCTTGCCTGGAGAATCCCATGGACACAGGAGCCTGGAGGGCCACAGTCCCTGAGGTCACAGAGTCAGATATTTTTCATTTCATGATATTGAGGTTCACATTCTTTTTGAATGGTTTTTATCTTTTAGGAATTCTGACTCAAATGATAATAGTGTCTGGTGTTTGCTTCAAAATAGCCTGAGTTGAGGGAGGGAGGATTAGAGATGGAGTAAGATGGGTTTCTCCAGTGGCTCAGACGGTAAAGAATCTGCCTGCAGTGCGGGAGACCTGGGTTCCATTCCCAGTATCTTCCATCGGGAAGATACCCTGGAGAAGGGCATGGCAACCCACTCCAATATTCTTGCCTGGAGAATCCCATGGACAGAGAAGCCTGGCGGGCTACAGTCCATGGCATCACAGAGAGTCAGAAAAGACTGAGCGACTAAGCACATACGAGACTGGGCAAAAATTAACAAGCGCTGAAGCTAAGGGATGAGTAAGTACTTGGACTTCATGATGTGATTCTTTCTAACTCTACGACTGCTTGAAATTCTCCAAAATTATTTTTAAACGACAACTGGGAAAACAAATCTTTTCACAATTGAATAATAAGAGAATAAGAAAAAGCCAGATTTTGTGTGTTCCATTTTACATTAGGCAGCCTCTCAAGTTTCTTGGTTAGAAATACACTCTTGCATTTTAAGGTAAATGTAAGGAATGGGAAATGAGAGAAGGGTGAAGAGTTCTGATGCTTTTATTTCCATATAACCCTGATATTGCCACACATTGGAGTGATGTTTTACAGTTTCAAAGTGCTTTATATCTCGTTCAATCTCAAAAAAAGCCGGGTATGTACATCTGTTGTCATGTGTGACATCTGACAAAATGTCTTCATTATGTTGTTTTTGCAATTTTATTTTTAGTGATTTACTTTAAACCTCTGAAAATAGTCTTATTTTTGTATTAGTTTCTTAGTTGATACCTAAGGATTTATTTCCTGCTCTAGCTTTGCATGGAAAACTCAGCCTGGATGTCTATTTACAATATGAGAATTATTAAGTGTTCCCCTGTACTGATTGGGAGCAATTTTATTTTTCCTCGTAAGTTTCTGTTTGGAGAAATGTATGGGGGTGGAAGGGAACCTTTCTTATTTCCTTTGAGTCCACCCAGCTGTTTTATTCTGTGTTCGCTTATTTCCCAGGCTTCCATTTGCGGGGTGAAGCCATCAAAAGCGTCCTGTTCTTTTTAATACTTATCAGCATTTCCTTTATTAGCCACATTATCCTTGATCTCTTTCCTGCGAAAGCTTTTAAAGTACCAGTTGATGAAGCCACGTCTTTTGTCATTTAAATATTATTCCATCAACATTTACAAGTGCATCCTAAGAAGGTTCAGGCTCAATATCCTACCCTAACGATCACAAACCCACGACTTCTTTTCTCTTTTTGTGTATGTGTTCCTCCCATTCCAGGATTCTACTAGCTGAGTGCAGGAAACTCCCAGAGGCCCGGGATTAAAAGTCCCCAGCTGATCACAGACCTTTAACCAGATCAAGAGAGGTACACACTTGATGAGGGCAACACGTCCTTAAGTTAAAACAGAAGACCTAGATGTGTTTGGCACTGATCCTGAAGGAATCACCGGAGAGCCGCTTAAGGGGGAAGGAGTTTCTATGCTGCACCAAGGCCCGGCTCTAGGGTTTCTAAGCAGGGCCCTGGGGGAGAGGGATCCCTGGGGTGAAGGCGTCCCTGAACTCCAACTGGAGTACTCTGTGACTCTGCAATATTAAATATAGCCACATGAATCACACTACAAAATTCCAGTCCTGAAATCTGGTATCGGGCATAACAATTTGTTCTCTCTCCTTGCTCATGCACAGCGAAGGACTGACTGAAGAGATTTGGGGGTAAAGGATACGCTGGGTGCTTTTCCCTTCTCCTGAAAGACTCAGTCTGCTTTCGACAAGACATATGCTTCTCAAGTGCTATTTTGTGTTTATTCATCTTTGAACTAAATTGTCAGTCCTTGTCACTAGAAAGACATTTCCCCGGAACCCTCCTGACTCATGCCCAGGGTACACAACAGCTGATAAACTCCAGTGACCTCTGAGGAGACAGATGGGCTGTGAATGGCCACGTGGCTTGCTGGGCTATAGCTGGCAGACTGATCAGGCTTTTCCGTATTTACCATGTTGATTACAGGGGTTGCGCCCCTTACGCTATTGCTCTACCTCATCTCTTTCTTTATTATCGATTATATATTTATATATATATGTTATATTTCTTCATTATCTTGCCACTAACTTCCTTATTTGCATTGGTCTGGGTATGTGTTTCTTTATAATTACAAAATAATTCACAGTCACTGCAACCGTAACAAAGCTAACATTGATTGCTTCTAACATGCCAGACCCATTCCTAAAAGCTTAACCTAATCTTCAAATATTCACAGGATCGATATAATGATATCTATAATGATCTTCACTTTGCATATTAAAGAAAACACAGACATAAAGCACTTAGAAAGTTTCTCACCTATTCATTTTTCTTGAAAATATTTTCTTCAGGCAAAAACAAGGAAGCCAAGAAAGAAAAGGGTATTAAAAACGTGTAAAAGTAGTGAAAAAAAATCCTAGTAAAATTTATACTTATAGTTTAATGTTAAGACATTTAAGAAAGAATTTTTAAGAAATGAAACAGAAGCCTGTAAGGAGAAGGTTAATGATAAACTAGAACTCAAATTTCAGAATATTGCTACAAACATGAGATCCTTAAGATCTTACCTGGCTCCAAAGGAAAAAGCTATCTGATTCGTTCTAAATTCTTATAGAAAAGCACGTTTAAAAGGTTTTATTAAATTCAAGGGCCATCTCCTCAAAATGGTCAAGGTCAGCAAAAACAAGGAAAGGTTGAGAAGCTGTTGCAGCCAAGAGGGGAACAAGAAGACATGATGACTAAATGTAATGTATTCTGGAACAGATAAAGGACGTTTGATAAAAATCATATTGTTACTGGAAACCTGAGTTTGCCTCTTGGTGGGTGTTGAACTGAAAGACACAACCAAGGCAGAGAACAGAAGGAAGGAAGGATTTATTATATTTGTAGCAAGTAAGGAGCACACTGGGGAGCTTCTCCAAAGCAGTGTCTCTCTGAACAGCAAAGTTGGGAAGTTTTAAGCTAAGGATTCATGAATATCCATGGAGGGGCTTTGATGGTGTAGGCACATTCATGAAGGGGCTGGTGCAGAGGAGAATTCAACATAGAATTGGGGCAAGGGTCCACAGAATCCAGGCTTTAGTAGTTTAAAGTCAGAAGAAGTCAGCATCGTCCTTCCAGCCTCCAGCAGGAGGCGGCCCTCAGTTCCTGAAGACCTCAAAGGTAATGTGTCAGACTGCTACCTACCAGCCACCTGGAAGAAGAAGTAAGCCTCTGTTTTAATCACTGAACGGTTGTTTCTTGACTGCTTTTCCATAGTTCCTGCGTTCTCTCATTTCCCTTAGATCATTCATTACGGAGACCTTTCAAGGGCAAGTACCGTGGCTGGGCTTAGATCACAGAATGGCTTCACCAAAAACGGCTTCTCTTCTGTCCAGAAAGCCGCTCCTGGTTCTCCTTCCCCAGAACCTCCTACCTGATCTGCTTACAATATGAATCAATATGAACTTTAGTTAAAAAGGGCTTCCCCAGTGGTGCTGGTGATAAAGAATCTGTGTCAATGAAGGAGACACAAGAGACTTGGATTCCATCCCTGGGTTGCGAAGATCCCCTATCGGCTTCTCTTCTGTCCAGAAAGCCGCTCCTGGTTCTCCTTCCCCAGAACCTCCTACCTGATCTGCTTACAATATGAATCAATATGAACTTTAGTTAAAAAGGGCTTCCCCAGTGGTGCTGGTGATAAAGAATCTGTGTCAATGAAGGAGACACAAGAGACTTGGATTCCATCCCTGGGTTGCGAAGATCCCCTAGAGAAGGAAATGGCAACCCACTCCCATATTCTTGCCTGGGAAATCCCATGGACAGAGGAGCCTGACTGAGTTGCAAAGAGTCAGACTCCGCTGATCACATATAGACACATACATCTACAGTCAGTAAACTGTATCAACATTAGATCTTTAATTTTGACAAATGTACTATATTAATGGAAAATATTAATAAGAAGGGAAATTGAGTATAGAGTATATAGGAATTCTCTGTATTGTCTTTGCCATTTTTCTATAAATCCAAAATTACTCTAAAACAGAAAATTTGTCTAAAAATTGAAACCAACCTCATGGAGTTGTGGTAAGAATTAAATGAAATAATCAGAGACTTCCCTGGCGGTTCAGTGGCCAAGACCAATGACAAGTCCAAGTTGTCACTCCTATTTCTGACCCACTGGCTATGGACGGGAGGCTCCAACGCCCCTCTCCTTCGATTCCAATAGTTTGCTAGAGAAGTGCTCAGAACCCAGACATTTAACATCTTACTTAGAAAGATTGTCCTGTGTGTGTGTGTGCTCAGTCACTTCAGTCGTGTCCAACTCTGGCGACCCCATGGACTGTAGCCCACCAGGCTCCTCTGTCCACGGGATTCTCCAGGCAAGATTATTTACCATGTTGATTACAGGGGTTGCGCCCCTTACGCTATTGCTCTACCTCATCTCTTTCTTTATTATCGATTATATATTTATATATATATGTTATATTTCTTCATTATCTTGCCACTAACTTCCTTATTTGCATTGGTCTGGGTATGTGTTTCTTTATAATTACAAAATAATTCACAGTCACTGCAACCGTAACAAAGCTAACATTGATTGCTTCTAACATGCCAGACCCATTCCTAAAAGCTTAACCTAATCTTCAAATATTCACAGGATCGATATAATGATATCTATAATGATCTTCACTTTGCATATTAAAGAAAACACAGACATAAAGCACTTAGAAAGTTTCTCACCTATTCATTTTTCTTGAAAATATTTTCTTCAGGCAAAAACAAGGAAGCCAAGAAAGAAAAGGGTATTAAAAACGTGTAAAAGTAGTGAAAAAAAATCCTAGTAAAATTTATACTTATAGTTTAATGTTAAGACATTTAAGAAAGAATTTTTAAGAAATGAAACAGAAGCCTGTAAGGAGAAGGTTAATGATAAACTAGAACTCAAATTTCAGAATATTGCTACAAACATGAGATCCTTAAGATCTTACCTGGCTCCAAAGGAAAAAGCTATGCTGATTCGTTCTAAATTCTTATAGAAAAGCACGTTTAAAAGGTTTTATTAAATTCAAGGGCCATCTCCTCAAAATGGTCAAGGTCAGCAAAAACAAGGAAAGGTTGAGAAGCTGTTGCAGCCAAGAGGGGAACAAGAAGACATGATGACTAAATGTAATGTATTCTGGAACAGATAAAGGACGTTTGATAAAAATCATATTGTTACTGGAAACCTGAGTTTGCCTCTTGGTGGGTGTTGAACTGAAAGACACAACCAAGGCAGAGAACAGAAGGAAGGAAGGATTTATTATATTTGTAGCAAGTAAGGAGCACACTGGGGAGCTTCTCCAAAGCAGTGTCTCTCTGAACAGCAAAGTTGGGAAGTTTTAAGCTAAGGATTCATGAATATCCATGGAGGGGCTTTGATGGTGTAGGCACATTCATGAAGGGGCTGGTGCAGAGGAGAATTCAACATAGAATTGGGGCAAGGGTCCACAGAATCCAGGCTTTAGTAGTTTAAAGTCAGAAGAAGTCAGCATCGTCCTTCCAGCCTCCAGCAGGAGGCGGCCCTCAGTTCCTGAAGACCTCAAAGGTAATGTGTCAGACTGCTACCTACCAGCCACCTGGAGGAAGAAGTAAGCCTCTGTTTTAATCACTGAACGGTTGTTTCTTGACTGCTTTTCCATAGTTCCTGCGTTCTCTCATTTCCCTTAGATCATTCATTACGGAGACCTTTCAAGGGCAAGTACCGTGGCTGGGCTTAGATCACAGAATGGCTTCACCAAAAACGGCTTCTCTTCTGTCCAGAAAGCCGCTCCTGGTTCTCCTTCCCCAGAACCTCCTACCTGATCTGCTTACAATATGAATCAATATGAACTTTAGTTAAAAAGGGCTTCCCCAGTGGTGCTGGTGATAAAGAATCTGTGTCAATGAAGGAGACACAAGAGACTTGGATTCCATCCCTGGGTTGCGAAGATCCCCTAGAGAAGGAAATGGCAACCCACTCCCATATTCTTGCCTGGGAAATCCCATGGACAGAGGAGCCTGACTGAGTTGCAAAGAGTCAGACTCCGCTGATCACATATAGACACATACATCTACAGTCAGTAAACTGTATCAACATTAGATCTTTAATTTTGACAAATGTACTATATTAATGGAAAATATTAATAAGAAGGGAAATTGAGTATAGAGTATATAGGAATTCTCTGTATTGTCTTTGCCATTTTTCTATAAATCCAAAATTACTCTAAAACAGAAAATTTGTCTAAAAATTGAAACCAACCTCATGGAGTTGTGGTAAGAATTAAATGAAATAATCAGAGACTTCCCTGGCGGTTCAGTGGCCAAGACCAATGACAAGTCCAAGTTGTCACTCCTATTTCTGACCCACTGGCTATGGACGGGAGGCTCCAACGCCCCTCTCCTTCGATTCCAATAGTTTGCTAGAGAAGTGCTCAGAACCCAGACATTTAACATCTTACTTAGAAAGATTGTCCTGTGTGTGTGTGTGCTCAGTCACTTCAGTCGTGTCCAACTCTGGCGACCCCATGGACTGTAGCCCACCAGGCTCCTCTGTCCACGGGATTCTCCAGGCAAGAACGCTGGAGTGGGTTACCATGCCCTCCTCCAGAGACTCTTCCGCACCCGGACTGAAACCTGATCTCCTTCACTGGCAGGAAGGTTCTTCACCACTAGCGTCACCTGGGAAGCCCATCCTTATGTAAGTTCTCCTATATTTTCTGTTGGTATTCTTATTACTTTATTTAGAATTTCAATTCATTTTCATTTCATTTCATTTTTTATTTTTAAGAATCTAGCTAGTCTAACAGTTTGCAACTGGATATCCAGTTGTTCCCATACCACTATTTTACTTCACTCCAAATTTGAAATAACAACATTGTCAAGTCAATACATGAATTTATTTCTCTGCCTCTATCACACCTCTTTAGTGACACTATTTTAAGCCCTACTGGAGCAATTTCTTCTTCATTCATCTTCTTTTAAAAGACATCTTAGCAGTTTTTAACATTTACTCTTCCAGATGAAGTTTTAAGTTTCAAAAATCTTCCTCTTAAGATTTTGCTTGGAATTTCATTGACTCTATAACCATTCGGGAAGAAATGACAAGGCAACAGGAGAAAACGATGAACAGTCACTGTTCAATCATCAAAGAAGGGCAATGCCAAAGAATGTTCAAACTATCGCACAGTTGCACTCATTTCACATACTAGCAAGGTTATGCTCAAAATCCTGCCAGCTAGGCTTCAGCAGTACATGAACCGAGAACTTCCAGATGTACAAGCTGAGTTTACAAAAGGCAGAAGAACCAAAGAACAATTTGCCAGTGTTCATTGGATCATAGGGAAAACAAAGGAATTTCCGAAAAACAGCTACTTGTGCGTCACTGACTACACTAAAGCCTCTGACTGTGTGGGTCACAACAAACTGCGGAACATTCTTAAAGAGATGGGAATACCAGACCATCTTACTTGCCTCCTGAGAAGCCTATGTGAGGACCAAGACACAACAGAATCAGGGTATGGAACAGTGAACTGGTTCAAAATTGGGGAAGGAGTGCGACAAAGCTGTATAGTGCCACCCTGCTTATTTAACTTATATGCAAAATACACCATGCAAAATGCTGGGCTGGATGAATCACAAACTGGAATCAAGATTACCAGGAGAAATATCGACAACCTCAGATAGGCAGATGATATCACTCTAATGGCCGAAAGTGAAGAGGAACTTTAAAGAGCTTCTTGATGAGGGTGAAAGAGGAGAGTAAAAAAGCTGGCTTAAAACTCAACATTCAGAAAACGAAGAAAAAAAAATGAAGATAACGGCATCCAGTCCCATCACTTCATGACAGATAGATGGGAAAAAGTGGCAACACTGACAGTTTTATTTCCTTGGGGTCCCAAGTCATTGTGGATGGTGACTGAAGCCATGCGATTAAAAGATGCTTGCTCCTTGGAAGGAAAACTACAAGGATGTGAGAGGTGAACCATAAAGAAGTCTGAACACTGAAGAATTATGCTTTTGAATTTTGGTGCTGGAGAGACTTCTTGAGAGTCCCTTGGACTGCAAGGAGATCAGACCAGTCAATCCTAAAGGAAAGCAACCCTGGATATTCGTTGGAAGAATCGATGCTGAAGCTCCAATCTTTGGCCACCCGATACGAAGAGCCGACTTGTTGGAAAAGACCCTGATGCTGGGAAAGACTGAGCGCAGGAGGAGAAGGGGACGACAGAGGATGAGATGGTTACATAGCATCACTGACTCAATGGACCAGGAAAGCCTGCTGGGCTGTGGTCCATGGGGTCTCAAACAGCTGGACACTACTTAGCGGCTGAACAGAGCAGAGACAAAGACAGCTTTTCTCCTTTGGCCAGTCGGCTCATCTTTTGAATCTTCAGTTTCCTCATCTTCCAAGCAGAGGTAATAATAGTAGCTGTGTCAGGGGACTCTGTTTGGATGGTGACTGAAGCCATGCGATTAAAAGATGCTTGCTCCTTGGAAGGAAAACTACAAGGATGTGAGAGGTGAACCATAAAGAAGTCTGAACACTGAAGAATTATGCTTTTGAATTTTGGTGCTGGAGAGACTTCTTGAGAGTCCCTTGGACTGCAAGGAGATCAGACCAGTCAATCCTAAAGGAAAGCAACCCTGGATATTCGTTGGAAGAATCGATGCTGAAGCTCCAATCTTTGGCCACCCGATACGAAGAGCCGACTTGTTGGAAAAGACCCTGATGCTGGGAAAGACTGAGCGCAGGAGGAGAAGGGGACGACAGAGGATGAGATGGTTACATAGCATCACTGACTCAATGGACCAGGAAAGCCTGCTGGGCTGTAGTCCATGGGGTCTCAAACAGCTGGACACTACTTAGCGGCTGAACAGAGCAGAGACAAAGACAGCTTTTCTCCTTTGGCCAGTCGGCTCATCTTTTGAATCTTCAGTTTCCTCATCTTCCAAGCAGAGGTAATAATAGTAGCTGTGTCAGGGGACTCTTATGAGAATTATGTGCAACTCACATAAAGTGAGTGGCATAGCGCCTGCCACAACATACATGTCCGGTGAGCATCATTCTCGTGTTCAAGAACAGAAATTCCAAGGTTATATACTCCAAATGTCTTTCAGCAATGCTCGTGGTTTTCTTCCCAAGGTCTCAAGCATTTGTCGCTGAACTTCTACTACATTTTAATGTTTTGTTGCTATCGGGAATGGAATTTTTTCTTCCTTTTAAGAATGTTTTCTCGTTGGTTATTGTTAGTATAGATAAATGTTATCTTTAATGAAGCAAAGCATTTTTTTTTCTCTTAGCAGTTTGTATGGGGACGTATTTATCTAGAAGTTGGTGCCCTAATGACCGTTACTACCAGGTCCAATAGATTTTTATTCTTTCGGGTTTTCTGTGTAGACAACACTATGACCCACAAATGACGGTTTGTTTTCTCCTCTCATATCTTTTCCCCTTTTGCACTGGTTGGCACTTTGAGAATGATTTCACATCATGCCTGTAGTCGAGGACATCTTTATGTTGTCACGACTTCATTGGGAAGTTTTTACATTCTTTTTTAGAAAACAACTTTACATTTAGAAGAGAAACCAAGAGGAAATCAATAAACATTACATATAAAAGGTTAGGTTGCAAAAGTACTCTGAAATTATGTCCCACATAAGAATAGATTCAGTCCATCACGTATCTACATATGTACTGAACAAATAATGAAACTGTGAAGAGCATAAAATGACAATTTCTCAAATAAAGGTTAAACTATGGTTGGTCGAGTCAAGAACATAAAACCACACGCGTTACTACATTCACTGAGACAGTCAAATTAACCGTCATAAAATTAACATGTTCTCACTGAAAAAAAAAAAAACCCAGAAAATACAGAAATATATAGAAACATAAAGAAAATTTCCCCCTTTCCTATATTCTTCATTCTGTGTCCCAGAGGCATCCTTTGTTTACATGTCAGTGTATAGGCCCCTAGAAATTTTTTATGCATATACATGTACACGAATGAGTAATCTAATTTGGAAACATTGAACAACTTTGATTTAAAGACCATTACTTTTTAAAATTGAGCTTTAGTTTTTTAACATTGATTTAGGCATAAGATTAAATCCTTAGGCATTCTGGTCAACTGGGAATTTAATGAAATCACCGTTAGACTTTGTCCCACCAGGCTCCGCCGTCCCTGGGATTCTCCAGGCCATTTCCTTCTCCAATGCATAAAAGTGAAAAGTGAAAGTGAATTCGCTCAGTTCTGTCCAACTCTTAGTGACGTCATGGACTGCAGCCTACCAGGCTTCTCCGTCCATGGGATTTTCCAGGCAAGAGTGCTGGAGTGGGGTGCCATTGCCTTCTCCGTTAGACTCTGCATATAAGTGATATCATATTGTATTTGTCTTTCTCCTTCTGACTTCCTTCACCTAGTATAATAATCTCTATTTATATCCTGTTGCTGCAAATGGCATTGTTTCGTTTTTAAGACAGAGCAGTATTCCATTTACATATGCACCACATTTGCTTTATCCATTCACCTGTCGATGGACATCCAGGTTGTCTCCACCTCTTGGCTATTGGAAGTAGTGCTGCTGTGAATATAGGGGTGCATTTATCTTTAAAATTTTTCTTTTTTACTGTAAAATTTTTCTTTTGCTCGACTGGAATAATTCTTAAACTCTGAAAATCTGGCTCTTTTATAGTTTTTTCAAATTTTCTTGAAAAAATTTTGCTCTTTTATTGTTTGTGACCAAGTAAAAAGACTTGGCACTTTTAAGATTTTGCCTTAGGCAAATTCACTGATTTATTAGATGCATTTTCTATATCACCACAGAGAATAGTTGCCAGACTTCATGGCATGACATAAAAGGGTTACCTTTTTTCAGTCTAATAATGATATCCTACCAGTCTCCTGCCTCCAATAATATCTTCTCAAGGGACTGCAGGTTTACACTAACGGTCTCCTCACTGGCCTTCCCAGCTTCTGCTCTGTGTTGGTCCTGAGACCCATGCTGGCTGTGGTAGGTTTTGGTCATGGGTAGCACCCCGATTCCAGATCCTACATTTCTACCCCAGTCACCACTGTTGCCAAACAAATGAGCCCCAAACTTAACAGCTTAAAACAATAACCTTGTTATGCTAACAGATTTTGTGGGTTTACAATTCAGATGCAACACAGTAGGATAGCTGTGGGGCTTCCCTGGCGGCTCAGCTGTAAAGAACCCACCTGCCAGTGCAGGACACGTGGGTTCAATCCCAGCATCGGAAAAAAAAAAGACAAAACCTGGAAAAGGAAATGGCAACCCACTCCGGTATTCTTGCCTGGGAAATCGCATGGACTGAGGAATCTGGAGAGTTACACTCCATGGGGCTGCGAAGATCAGACACAACTGAGCAACTAAATAACCACCCTACAAGAAAGGGCAGCTGTGTCTGCCTCGTGATGTGTGAGGCCGCAGCTGGGAAGATGTGAAGCCTAAAGGGAGTCGGTGACCAAGAGCTGAGTTACCTGAAGACCCACTCAAAGTCTGGTGAAGCTCGGAAGGCTAGGACTGCTGACCAGAATATCTGCATGTTGTCTTTTTCCACGTGTCCACTCCATGACACAGTGCCCTGGGATCCAGCTCTTCTTCAGTAGCAGCTGAGGGCTCTTAAGGGCAAGTTTTCCAGCAAACAAGACAACACCAAATCACACTTATGACCTAGCCTTGGAAGTCACACGGTTGAATTCTTCCCATTCTCTATTGTTGAAGTCATCCCAAACCCGCTAGGTTCAAAGGGAGCAATCGACGTCATCTCTGGATGGGAAGAGTAGCCAGGACTCACTGTTGAATACCTTGTATGGTGGAAGGTATTTTTGCAGCTATCTTTGGAAAACACAACATGTTACATAAGAAATCAGTAACAGTAGAGATTAGCTGATCAATGCAAATAATGCAAATATAAATACAGTGATCTACACAAGTTAACTACGTCAGTTTATTTGCATGATTTGTGTATACATGTATGTTTGTACTCTTTGATCAGGGAGATACCAGAGCCCAGGGGTTTACAAAGAGTCGGACATGAAGTGACTAGGCACACACCCACTCACGCACATATATGTATATGTGTCTGTGTGTGTGTGTGTTATACATACAAAACTTTCATTCTTCTGAAGTGTTCACAATTTCTCTACCAAAAATGATAATATGCTGAGTATAAAGCAAATCTCAAAAATTTCAAAGGATAGTCATTATAAAGAAAATATGCTCTGACCCTAGTGAAATTTTCCTAGAAATTACTAACATCCAGGTAAACAGAACATCATCGTGTGTTGGAAACTAAGCAGCACATTTCTAAACATTAGGTCAAAAAGGAAATCCCAAGGGAAGTTAGAAAATACTGTAAGCTAAATGATTATTTAGATGATGTCTTTTATTATTATTTTTGTTTTTCAGTTGAAGTATTATTAGCTTCCAGTGTACAACATAGTTTCAAAATTTTATAGATTATACCCTATGTAAGGTTATTACAAATATTCCCCCAATTCCAATCCCTAAAAAAGGCAATGCCAAAGAATGCTCAACCACCGCACAGCTGCAGTCATCTGACACGCTAGTAAAGCAATGTTAAAATTCTTCAAGCCAGGCTTCAACAATACATGAACCATGAGCTTCCAGATGTTCAAGCTGATTTTAGAAAAGGCAGAGGAACCAGAGATCAAATTGCCAACATCCTCTGGATCATCGAAAAAGCTAAAGAGTTCCAGAAAAACATCTATTTCTGCTTTATTGACTATGCCAAAGCCTTTGACTGTGTGAATCACAATAAACTGTGGAAAACTCTGAAAGAGATGGAATACCAGACCACTTAACGTGTCTCTTAAGAAATCTGTATGCAGATCAGGAAGCAACAGTTAGAACTGGACATGGAACAGACTGGTTCCAAATAGGAAAAGGAGTACGTCAAGGCTGTATTGTCACCCTGTTTATTTAATTTATATGCAGAGTACATCATGAGAAACGCTGGGCTGGAAGAAGCACAAGCTGGAATCAAGATTGCTGCAAGAAATATCAATAACCTCAGATATGCAGATGACACCACTCTTATGGCAGAAAGTGAAGAGGAACTCAAAAGCCTCTTGATGAAAGTGAAAGAGGAGAGTGAAAAAGTTGGCTTAAAGCTCAACATTCACAAAACAAAGATCATGGCATCCGGTCCCATCACTTCATGGCAAACAGACAGAGAAAGAGTGTCAGACTTTATTTTGGGG
>SJYC01011483.1:0-16270 GCA_006408675.1 Madoqua kirkii | reverse complement strand
TGCCATGATCTTCGTTTTCTGAATGTTGAGCTTTAAGCCAAATTTTTCACTCTCCTCTTTTACTTTCATCAAGAGGCTTCTTATTTCCTCTTCACTTTCTGCCATAAGGGTGGTGTCATCTGCATACCTGAGGTTAGTGATATTTCTCCTGGCAATCTTGATTCCAGCTTGTGCTTCTTCCAGACCAGCATTTCTCATGATGTACTCTGCATAGAAGTTAAATAAGCCGGGTGACAATATACAGCCTTGATGTACTCCTTTTCCTATTTGGAACCAGTCTGTTGTTACATGTCCAGTTCTAACTGTTGCTTCCTGACCTGCATACAGGTTTCTCAGGAGGCACGTCAGGTGGTCTGGTATTTTCAAGGCTGGGGTTCGTGGATGTGAACTATTACACCTGGAATGGATACACAACAAGGTCCTACTGTAGAGCACACGGAATTATATTCAGTGTCCTCTGATAACCCATCATTGGAAAAGAATATTTTTAAAAAATGTCTATATGTATAATGGAATCACTGTGTTGTACAGTAGAAATTAAAACATTATAAATCAACTATAATTCTGTAAAACATTTTTTTGAATTCATTTTTTACTTTTTCAGGTATGACATTAAAAGAAAAATAAAAATCAATAACTCTGCCTCTTCTGGTGCCTGCTTGGTCTTGGGGAAGGAACAGCTCCAGTTCCAGGCTCAGAATCAATGTTGTAAGTCGCTATGGATCCACACATTTGTAGTAACGGTATAAAAGCAGGCCTGGGGACAATAATCACCAAACCCAGAATAGTTCTTGCGCCTGGGAAGGCAGAAGATGTCTTGGACCTGAGAAGGGTACACAGAGACCTTTGATCCCAGCTACTGAGCAACAACAATGATGTTTGAATTTTAAAAAATTATTGAAAGGAAATACAGCCAAATCTGAGGATTTCTCAAAGCCCTGCAGTGACTGTATTTGTTGCTGTTCAGTCACTAAGTCGTGTCTGACTCTTGGTGACCCCAGGGACTGGAGCACCCCAGGCTTCCCTGTCCTTCACTGTCTCCCAGAGTTTTCTCAAATTCATGTCCAGTGAGTCAGTGATGTCATCCAACCGTCTCATCCTCTGTCACCCTCTTCTCCTTTGGCATTCAGTCTTTCCCAGCATCAGTGTCTTTTCTGATGAGTAAGCTCTTTGCATCAGGTGGCCAAAGTATTGGGGTTTCAGCTTCAGCATCAGCCCTTCCAATGAATATTCAGATTTTATTTCCTTTAGAATTGACTGGTTTGATCTTGCTGCCCAAGAGACTCTCAAGAGTGACTGCATGGGTGTTTGTTATCACTAAATTGTCTCTGTCACTATTTGTTAATAAAATGATGTTTTCCAAACTTCAAGTCACTTTGTATAAGTGGTTTGTGAAATCAGCTATGTGCCCCATAACAAAACCTTTTTAAAAAAACAGAGAGGGAGGCCTTCCTTGGTGGTCCAGTTTGGTAGGGGAAGTACTGTATGCCCCACAGTGCAGCCAAAAACAAAGCAAAAGAGAAAATAATAGGAAATATCAGAATGCCTAGGGGGAAAGTTAAATATTGTTTTGTGTAACTTTTAATTCAGGATTACTGTACTGCTGTATAAAATATATTTCTTCCTGAAGGTTCTGCACAAAAATATAATATACAAAGTTATTGGGGCATCCCTGGTGGCTCGGTGGTAAAGAATCCACCTGCCAATGCAGGAGATGTGGGTTTGATCTCTCATCCAGGAAGATCCCATGTGGCACGGAGCAGCTAAGCCCATGTGCTCTAGAGCCTGGAAACGGCGACTACCGAGCCCACCGCGTCGCATCTACTGAAGCCTGCTCACCCTAAGGCGCATGCTCTGCACCAAGAGGAGCCTCTGCAATGAGAAGTCTATACACTGCAACTAGAGAGTATCCCTCGCTCTCTGCAACTAGAGAAAAGACCCAGCACAGCCATAAATAAAGAAGGAAAATAATTTTAAAATATATATACAAAGTTGTTGTCCAAACATACTACATAGGTTGAACAAAATTCTTATGTCTGTACTTAAGCAATTTTACTGTTAGTAGTAAACAATTACAGGACACAGCATAATGCCTTATACTTCATAATACTTTAGTCACAGCTATAGAAATACAATCCAGAGCAGAAATTATAGTTTGAAAGGCCTTTGCATTTTTCTTTACAATATTTTAAGTTAAAACTATTTTAAGAGCTGAAGTTTGCAACGGACTAAAAGTTAGCCTGGGTTGGGAATATAGCGAGGTGAGGACTCACGTGGGATTCTGTTTCTTGTTTCTATCACCCTCACTACAAAAGGACATGGCTCCACGAAGAGCTGATGTCAACTAGTAACTGCTTCATTGACTCAGCCATATTATTAGCTTTATCCTGTGGTATAAGTATTTCACATGAACAAGGAAATTTTTAGATGCTCTCTTTGTGATGCTAAATCTATAGTCTCATTCATCAATACCTGGAGGTGCAATGAAGGCAGTCACTGAACCCTTCACTGTAGAAGTGGATTTGGTTGTTTGGGTTTTTTTTTTTTTTGATCCCAGTATGTTTTGATTGGAAATGTCCTTGCAGTGAACGTCTGTTTCCATGACTCAGAGCGGGCCTTCAGCCCTTAAAATCAAAAGAGCCACAACTAAGGCAGTGTGAATTGGTTTGAATACACACGTGTTACAAGAGCAAAAACTGGCAGTAGAGAGACCAGCCGGGAGAGGAGTATTGCAAAATCCAATCAAAGTAAACATGGACGGGAAGAAGGAGCAAGGGAGGCTGAGGGGGGAAAGGACCAATGGAAACACATGGACATTTGGGTACTAAACGGGCAGTTGGGGCTCCTGGTCTCAGAGGCGGCCCTCAGAAGTCTCTAAGCACGAGGATAACCACAGAAACAGGATAGTGACAGGTCCCAGCGGGAGCAGGTGGTCTCCTGCGAAGAACTGACTTTGGCCACCTTGAAAACGGAGAGGGATGAAAGTGAAGTGGACAGTCACAACCTAAACTTTAAATACTTCTCCACAAATCCACGTCCCCAGAAAAGACCACTGGAAGCACAGGGAATATATAAAGAACAAAATCAGATGCTCTGAACACTCAACAAGCACCCTCCCCCTCCACCTCCTACTCACTCCTCTAAAAAAGAAGGCATGCATGGATATACAGAGCCTCTGGGGGCTGTTGGAGAGCACCCAAGATGCTTTATTTTCCTGCACACATGCTTTCAACCTATTTGGAAAATATTCTACTTTGAGAGAATGTTTCTTACTTTTAAATCTACCGTGTAATTTTTAATAAAATAAAAACCACTCAGTATATAGTTGTGTGTACTTCTTGTTTGTCTGGTTTTTTCCCCCACGCTATTCTGCATGTGGGGTTTTAGTTCCCCAACCAGGGATGGAACCTGCACCCTCTTGCAGTGGAAACTCAGAGTCTTGACCACTGGACCTCCAGGGAAGTCCTGTAGTTTTGTTTTTTAATATAAAAGAAAGCTATAGATCTTAGAAAATTTTATTTTGGATTGCACCATTGGAAATAAATTGAGCACAAACTAAGGTTGTTGTGTTCATTCAAGGGAAGGTGGGGACACACACACCTGGCATGTTTTAATTCATATACTTGCTGTACACAAAGCCTTCTCCCATGAGTGGTGACTGCCTTTGGACTGACACTTTTGGATCTCCAATTTAAGAAGCGTCTTCCTACTTTTGAGTGTTGATAGTTTTGTGTTATTTCCGAAGCAATCCCTTAAAAAAATTCCCATTGATATTTTTAGAGTTACTTATCCTGGAAAAATTTAAATATGTAGAAAAGTACACAGACTCATACGATGAACCCCAGTCATCCAGATTCAACAATTATCAGCTCAAGGTCAACTTGTCTCATCTACACCCTCACCCACTTCCTACCCTGTGGCATCATTTAGAAGCAAATCCTGACGTCATATCATTTCAGGCATGAATATTTCAATATGTAACTCTAAAGATAGAGACTTTTTAAATTATTTTTTAAATGAAATATTATTTTAAAATAATATTATTTTTTATTTTGTTTTGGGGTATACTGACCAACACTGTTGTGATCGTTCTAGGTGAGCAGCAAAGGGGCTCATCCGTATCCCTTCTCCCCCACGCTCCCCTCCCATCCAGGCCGTCACATAATATTGAGCAGAGTTCCATGTGCCACACAGTAGGGACAAGGACTCTTTTTAAAACAAAACATACCCACAGTTCCATTTTTGTACCTAAAGGTTAATTGTTTCACAATTTCAAATACAGTCGGCATATGGTATAAGTCAGTAATTCAAACCAGATCATTTTTGGAGGAAAGCTCTCACTTTGCACCAACAGTAAGACAATGTGGTCTGCCTTCCTGTCTGCCGAAGGAAGGGATATGAGTTTAAACAAGGAGGTGCGTGTGTGCTAAGTCACTTCAGTCCCGTCTAACTTCGCGATCCCATGGACGGTAGCCCTCCAGGCTCCTCTATCCTTGGGGATTCTCCAGACAAGAATACTAGAGTGAATTGCCATGCCCTCCTCCAGGGGATCTTCCCGACCCAGGGATCGAACCCACATTCTTGTATCTCCTGCATTGGCAGAGGGCTTCTTTATCTCTGTCGCCACCTGGAAAGCCCAAAACAAGAAGAGTGGCCAAAGGGGAATATGATTGTACTTGGGTTTGTGAGGCTGCTGACCGCAGGTCAAGGGGAGATTAAACAGCCATAGCAGGGCCCTGTGTCCAGTAGTAGAGGAGCGTCTCAGGAGGCTGAATGGCGCTGAGGAGGTGAGCTTGGCCCCAGAGGGGACCGACCGGGGAAATAAAATGAGACACTCCAAGATGTCCTCTTTCTCAGACAACTCTCCTGTCTCCCCGCTATACTTCCAGGCTACTCCTTCCTCACGTGGAAAGAAACGCAACGCTAAAGTTCTTGAGTTTCCTTGCCTGTATGAGAAAGGCAACTTACACTGAGATGGAAGTATCTTAATTATCATTGCAAGTTTCCAGGAAAAGGGGCTCCCGTTGGGCCAGTTTGGGTTAAGTGGTCATTCTCGGTCCAAACGCCAATGACTGAGGCAGTGGGACACACGTTAGACATCGGCTGGCGTGTTCCTAAGCACGGCTTACCCATGTGGTCTGGCGGGTGGGCAGAATCTCCGAGAGGTGGCCAGGAGATTCTGGCCACGGGCTGGGTTGTTGCCCAGGAGTGTGGAAAGCAAGGGTATCTCCGGAGCCAAGGGACCCATGTGGACCACTGCCCACAGGTGGGAGGGCATGTCTCTCTCCCCACGTGACCACAGAGCAGGTATCCTCCCCAGGGGAAGGGTGCTGTTTGGGCTAGGCTGTCAGATCCAACAGACCCTCACTTCCCTCCCCCTCAGCACGGTTTCAGAACAAAAAATCACCTGCAGTTTCTTCTCCGGGGATCCCAAGGTGAGCCTGTGAGCAAAGGCTTGATCTGCCTCCAGTTCAGTCTTGGCCCATGGCGGGGCAGTGGGGGTTGTGCAGGAGAAAATACTGCAACTGCTACCTGTCTCCAGCCCAACACAGGTGAGACTCCCAGACCTGAAAGCTGAGACAGGTAAAGATGAGGGCACAATGTCAGATGTGGAGATGAAACACAGCGAGAGGCTTAGAAGGAATTAAAACTAATTCAGTGGAAGTAACTAGACAGCAAGGCCTTCATCTTCATCTTTCTTTCCTTCTTTCCTTTTCCTTCCTTCCTTCCTCCCTGTCTGCCTCCCCTTCTCCTCTCTCCCTCCTTCCTTCCTTCGTTTTCTTTTCCCCCCTTCTTTCTTCAGTGTTCCTTAACCTGTGTTTTGAGGCCCTTCAGCATAAAGATCATCGTCAGCTCATTAAAGATTCAGACTCTAGCCTTCCTTCCCAAACGTCGAGTTTGGCAGTGCTGGGGCCCAGCCTGGGAACCTGACTTTTAAACAAAAGTTGGGAGATTCTGATGCACACCGAGTTCGAGAACTGCTCGTTGTGGACAGAAACACCAGTCAAGTTGCCTCCAGAATGTTCCGTTCATTCTTCTGCCTTTGACCAAGATGACTTTTCCCAATCTAATTGCTCACATGTCTATGGTGGTGGTGGTGATGAGTGTAACCAGCATGCCACAGTTGTTAGTGAAGGCATTTAAGTCTACACCCTAAATACCTTACCTCCTGCCCTGGGAGCCGCCCGAAACAGCTGTCTGGCTCAAGAAAAGCTCACGAAGTTCTCCTGGGCTCCCAGTCACACCACCATCCCCTCAAATTAGGCAAGCAGTGTGTTTGTTTCCCTCAATCTAACAGACTGATATTCTTGGGCATAGCATTAGCATTGTGAGTAGACTAATAGAATAATTATGCTTTGAAATTGTACATTGCAATTTTGGAAACCTGGCTTAATGTAACAGTATCTTGATGTGTATGTCAAAGCACCTTGTTTGGGAGACATTCTCTCACATTTCAAAAGTACAGTGGTCTTTGTAGCCAGTGGTCTAATGGTTAAGACTTCACCTTCCAACGGAGGGGTGTGGGTTCAATCCCCGGTCAGGCAGCTAAGATCCCACATGCCCCAAAGCCAAGAAACCAAAAACATAAAATCAGAAGCAATATTGTAACAAATTCAATAAAGACTTTAAAAGTGGTTTGTATAAGAAATCTTAAAAAAAAAAAAAAAAAGTAGGATGGCTACCATGAATATTAGAAGTGAGGCAATCTGTGCAACAGGCTGGTCCTGAAAGAATTGTCTCTGTTAATTTCTCCTTTTGACAAAAACAGCATTGTTGAAATACAATTTATGTGTCATAATGTCATTCATTATAAGGAGACAGTTGACTTTAGTTTTAGTGAATTTATACATTTATGTACCAACAGCGCAATCTGGTTTTCCAACACTTCCATTGACCTGAAAAGTTGCCTCTTTGCTCCCTTCTCCCGCCCGTGGCCCCAGCAACTGCCGGTCTACACTGTCTCCATAATTTTGCCTTTGATAGAAATTTCGTCTAAGTGGAATCATCCAGTGTGCAATCTTTGCATCTGACTACTTCACTTAGTGAAAGCTTCTGCGATCCAGATAGGCTGTTCTGTAGATCAGAAGTTTGCTCTCTTTTTTTGCTGAGTAGTACTCATCCTGGTGGCTCAGAGGTTAAAGCGTCTGCCTGGAACGCGGGAGACCGGGTTCAATCCCTGGGTCGGGAAGATCCCCTGGAGAAGGAAATGGCAACCCACTCCAGTACTCTTGCCTGGAGAATCCCATGGAGGGAGGAGTCTAGTAGGCTGCTAGTCCATGGGGTCACAAAGAGTTGGACACGACTGAGCGACTTCACTTTCACTTTCATTTCACCGGGCAGATCCCCTCAGTCTCCTGATTTGCTCTCAACTCTCCGAAACGGAATGTTTTCACATTGGTATGGTTGGAGCGTTCAAAGGAGTCCAGGCTTGGACAATTCCCCTGCCTCTGTGCTGTCAGTTGAGTAAACCTGCACAGCCTTTTGACTGTGCGAGCTGGCAGAGAATATGAAAGGATGGTTTTCTTTTTGTGGGTTCAATACTCAGCTGGTGTTTTCAGATTTCAAGTAAAGATATCTAATTTTCAGTGAAAAGTCATTGTATGTCTTTTTTATTTAAAATTTTCCAGTTACTTTGTATTTCTTTCTTTTCGCTTGCCCTGGGTCTTTGCCACTGCTCTCGCGCTTTCCCTAGCGGAGAGAGCAGGGGCTGCCCCTCTTGCGGCGCGCTGGCTTCTCACCGCACGGCTTCTCCTGTTGCGGAGTACAGGCTCTAGGCGACCGGGCTTCAGTAGTTACCACATGCACGTTTAGTAGCTGCAGCCCGTGGCCTCCAGAGTGCTGGCTCAGCCGTCGTGGAGCACAGGCTTAGTTGCTCCTCTGCATGTGGAATTTTCCTGGACCAGGAATCGAACCAGAGTCTCCCGCATTAGCAGGCAGATCCACTGCACCACCAGCGAAGTCTTGTATATCTTTTTTTTAAAAGACATAATTGCTTCCACAAGCTTTTTTCTGAAACACGCTAGTGTCATTTATCAGGTCATAGCGCTTATAACATCCTATGAATGTGATCACAATTTTATGTCTTTCACCATAAGAAGATCAATGTAAAACCACGTGCCACGTATTTTTATAGTTACTCTGATTGTTCCGTTCACAGTACTGGGCTGCAGCCCCTAAACTTGGCAAAAACTTAATATTTCATGGACGTGCTCTATGCATCTATTTTCGAGTGCATATTCTTTGGTTCAGATATCTTTGCGAATATACTGCTTTGGAATTATTCACTCAGCTTCCGAGGCATTCTCCAAACACTTTCTGACATAGCCAACATTCCGGGGTATTTGAGGCAGAGCTGAAGTTGAAGCTCCCACTCCACCATCCATTTCCAGCTGCACAGCTGAGCAGCCCAAAGAGGAAAGAGCATCTCGCGGTTTAGAAAATTTAGTTCAGTTTGCCCTGGAGGTCTTTATTTTTAACAGTATGATTAACAATATTTCTGACAACACAGGAAATTAGACACATGTTTACTGAGTGCTTCTTTTGAAAGAGGCACAATGCTGGGGAACAAAGCAACGATTTATATACTTCATTCACTAAAAAGAAATTTTGGCACCAGCTATGTGCTCAGTGGGGTAGGAGACACAAAGTTGAGTGATTCTCAAATTCAAGGAATGACAACCTACGGGAGATGTGACTCCAGTGTTCTCCTGAGCTGATCTGTGTTTGCTGATGAACTTTCAACATCTACACGACCTTTCTTTGGTTTTGTTGTTGTTCAGTTGCTTAGTCGTGTCCCACTCTTTGTGACCCCACGGACTGCAGCACACCAGGCCTCCCTGTCCTTCACTGTCTCCCAGAGTTGGCTCAAACTCATGTCCATTGAGTCGGCGATGCCATCCAAACATCTCATCCTCCGTTGCCCCCTTCTTCTCCTGCCCTCAGTCTTTCCCAGCATCAGGGGCTTTTCCAATGTGTTTGCTGTTTGCCTCAGTGGCCAGCATATTGGACTTTCAGCTTCAGCATCAGGCCTTCCAATGTATTTTCAGGGTTGATTTCCTTTAGGATGGACTGGTTTGATCTCCTTGCTGTCCAAAGTTTGGTTTGGTTTTAGTTTCTGCATTACTCTGAAGATAGAAATCTTTTGCTTCACCAGAATACAAGTTTCTTTGCAATCAGAAGAGCACAAGTTAAGTGGGTCCAGTTGTTTCCTGAGGTGCATCTCAACACATTTGCAGCTTAGGGGATCTTTCATCATAAACGTGATGATACAAAACTTCTGTAACCATCACAGAGGACACACCGAATACTGAGAATAACTTGGGTGCTGATTATGCCTTTGCTGCTAACTAGCAAGGTGACCTGTGGCACCTACTTCGATGTCCCTGGGGCCTTGGCTATTTCATCTGGAGGAAAAGCATGTCAATAAGACTTTAGGTTCTTTTTAGCAAGAGGCTTTTTTCACAGAGGACACAAATTGCTGTCTAGCCCCTGTCTAATAATTACTGCCAGGTAAGCTTCCTAGGTGGGCTTCCCTGACGGGCTATGATCCATAAGGTCACAAACAGTCAGACACGACTTAGTGACTACACAACAATACCAGCCTTTGTGACTCAGCTGGTAAAGAATAAGCTTGCAGTGAGGGAGACCTGGGTTCCATCCCTGTGTTGGGAAGATCCCCTGGAAAGGGGAAAGGCTAACTACTTCGGTATTCTGTCCTGGAGAGGTCCATGGGGTTGCAAAGAGTTGACATGACTGAGTGATTTTCACTTTGACTTTAAGGCTTTATGACTTTTCCATTCTTCAGGTGTTATACATCTTTTCTTTCCATGAGTTAGTAACGGAGCAAAGTAAGAAACACACTCATACGACTGAAGTCTTAAATACTGACTTCAATGGGGCATTCACGAGAAACTTAACTTCCATATTTCATGGTTTAGTTGCTCAGTCACGTCCAACTCTTTGTGACCCCATGGACTGTAGCCCGTGAGGCTCCTCTGTCCATGGGGATTCTCTAGACAAGAATACTGGTGTGGGTTGTCATACCCTCCTTCAGGAGATTTTCCCAACCCAGGGATTGTACCCATATCTCCTACATTGCAGGCAGATTCTTTATGTCTGAGCCACCAGGGAAGTATATAGATACACATATATCCCTTTCTACCATGAAAATGAGAAAATCAAGTCATTAGCGCAGGCAAATTAGAAGTAAGACTTTTGGGTTTCAGTGTCATTTCTCCATTCTCTGGCAACGTTCAGTTTCAAGACTGGTGGACCATGAAGAGGGTAACAGATTGTACCACGTCTCAGTGCCTTGCTGATCTTAAATAAAGAAAAGATAAAAATCCCTGACTTCATAGTGTAAAAAGTAGTATTTGTTCATCCCAGTGATAAACTTTTTTTTTTTTTTTGCATTTCTTTCCATGGGGATGGTCTTGGTCCCTGTCTAGAGTACAGTATTACAAACCTCATTCCATAGTTCATCAGGCACTCTATCTATCAGATCTAGGCCCTTAAATCTATTTCTCACTTCCACCGTATAATAATAAGGGATTTGATTAAGGTCATACCTGTATGGTCTAGCTGTTTTCCCTACTTTCTTCAATTTTAGTCTGAATTTGGTAATAAGGAGTTCATGATCTGAGCCACAGTCAGCTCCTGGTCTTGTTTTTGTTGACTGTATAGAGCTTCTCCATCTTTGGCTGCAAAGAATATAATCAATCTGATTTTGGTGTTGACCATCTGGTGATGTCCATGTGTAGAGTTACAAATAGCTGTGAAAAGAAGAGAGGCGAAAAGCAAAGGAGAAAAGGAAAGATATAAGCATCTGAATGCAGAGTTCCAAAGAATAGCAAGAAGAGATAAGAAAGCCTTCTTCAGCAATCAATGCAAAGAAATAGAGGAAAAGAACAGAATGGGAAAGACTAGAGATCTCTTCAAGAAAATTAGAGATACCAAGGGAACATTTCATGCAAAGATGGGCTCGATAAAGGACAGAAATGGTATGGACCTAACAGAAGCAGAAGATATTAAGAAGAGGTGGCAAGAATACACAGAAGAACTGTACAAAAAAGATCTTCATGACCCAGATAATCACGATGGTGTGATCACTCACCTAGAGCCAGACATCCTGGAATGTGAAGTCAAGTGGGCCTTAGAAAGCATCACTACGAACAAAGCTAGTGGAGGTGATGGAATTCCAGTTGAGCTGTTTCAAATCCTGAAAGATGATGCTGTGAAAGTGCTGCACTCAATATGCCAGCAAATTTGGAAAACTCAGCAGTGGCCACAGGACTGGAAAAGGTCAGTTTTCATTCCAATCCCAAAGAAAGGCAATGCCAAAGAATGCTCAAACTACCGCACAATTGCACTCATCTCACATGCTAGTAAAGTCATGCTCAAAATTCTCCAAGCCAGACTTCAGCAATACGTGAACCGTGAACTCCCTGATGTTCAAGCTGGTTTTAGAAAAGGCAGAGGAACCAGAGATCAAATTGCCAATATCTGCTGGATCATGGAAAAAGCAAGAGAGTTCCAGAAAAACATCTATTTCTGCTTTATTGACTATGCCAAAGCCTTTGAGTGTGTAGATCACAATAAACTGGAAAATTCTGAAAGAGATGGGAATACCAGACCACCTGACCGCCTCTTCAGAAATCTGTATGCAAGTCAGAAAGCAACAGTTAGAACTGGACATGGAACAACAGACTGGTTCCAAATAGGAAAAGGAGTACATCAAAGGTGTATATTGTCACCCTGCTTATTTAACGTATATGCAGAGTACATCATGAGAAACACTGGTCTGGAAGAAACACAGGCTGGAATCAAGATTGCCAGGAGAAATATCAATAACCTCAGATTATGTAGATGACACCACCCTTATGGCAGAAAGTGAAGAGGAACTAAAAAGCCTCTTGATGAAAGTGGAAGGGGAAAGCAAAAAAGTTGGCTTAAAGCTCAGCATTCAGAAAACGAAGATCATGGCACCCAGTCCCATCTGTTCATGGAAAATAGATGGGGAAACAGTGGAAATAGTGTCCAACTTTATTTTTTTGTTCTCCAAAATCACTGCAGATGGTGACTGCAGCCATGAAATTAAAAGACACTTACTCCTTGGAAGAAAAGTTATGACCAACCTAGATAGCATATTCAAAAGCAGAGACATTACTTTGCCGACTAAGGTCCATCTAGTCAAGGCTGTGGTTTTTCCTGTGGTCATGTATGGATGTGAGAGTTGGACTGTGAAGAAGGCTGAGTGCCGAAAAATTGATGCTTTTGAACTGTGGTGTTGGAGAAGACTCCTGAGAGTCCCTTGAACTGCAAGGAGATCCAACCAGTCCATTCTGAAGGAGATCAACCCTGGGATTTCTTTGGAAGGAATGATGCTGAAGCTGAAACTCCAGTACTTTGGCCACCTCATGTGGAGAATTGACTCACTGGAAAAGACTCTGATGCTGGCAGGGATTGGGGGCAGGAGGAGAAGGGGACGACAGAGGATGAGATGGCTGGATGGCATAACAGACTCTATGGACGTGAGTCTGAGTGAACTCCCAGAGATGGTGATGAACAGGGAGGCCTGGCGTGCTGTGATTCATGGGGTCGCAAAGAGTCAGACGTGACTGAGTGACTGAACTGAACTGATCCCTGTCTACAAACTGGTTGGCTTCTTCATCCCACCCCCAGTTCACCTCTCCTTTGGGTTTTGCAGGAAGTAAAAGGAAGCAGCCCAGGGCACTCCAAATTCTGAATTCTTTAACCATTTTTCCTAACACTCAGCCTTGGCCAGCAGGCAGTATGCCTTCTAAGGTAATACTGGGGACTTCCCTGGTGGTTCAGTGGTGGGGAAGTACCTTGCAGCATGGGGGCACAGGTTTGATCTCTGCTGGAGGAACTGGAACCCCACACGCCTTAGAGCAGCTGGGTCTCCATGCCTCAGTTTGCTGAGCGCATGCATCATACAACTAGAGAGTCTGTGCTGCAAAAAAGACCCTGCAACTAAGACCCAACACTGCCAAATGAATAAATATTAAAAAAATAAATAAATAAAGGTAAAACTGGGAACATGCAACCAAATGTCTGGTTGCCAGGTACTAAGAGCTGTCGTTTTTCCTACCTGCAATAACGGAGTCCTCACCATCCCATTGCTACCTCAGTGCCGCAGCTGAGCTTCCTTAGGTCCTGTCACCTGTATCTTCCTTCCAGGTACCCACCTCTGTATTAGGCATGACCAGAGTCAGCTGCCAGTGCCAGAAAGTACAAAATAACAGGCACTTCAGCAATCGTATTGGGCTCAGTTGGTAAAGAACTCCTCTGCCAATGTAGGAGACAAGGGCTTGATCCCTGGGTTAGGAAGACCCCCTGAAAAAGTAAATGGCAAGCCACTCCAGTATTCTAGCCTGGAGAACCCCACAGACAGAGGAGCCTGGCGGGCTACAGTTCATGGGGTGGCAAAGAGTCAGACACCACTAAGTGACTGAAAAACAGCAAAGCAAGTGTGTTATTTTCTCGTGGCTGTTGTAACAAATTACCACAATCTTAGTGGCTTAAAACAACATACATTCACTCTGTTATACAGTTCCAGAGCTCTGAGTCTGAAGTGAGAATTCTGCAACTAGAAGCCAAGTTCATGAGCTCCTTCGGAGGCTCCAGGGGGGAGCCTGTTTCCTTGCCTTGTCCAGTTTCTGTAGGCGTTTCTAGAGCCCATATTCTTTAGTTTATGGCGCTTCTTTCCATTTTCAAGGTGCGTCTCTCCAACCTTAGCTGCTTCCATCAGTGCACCCCATTTTCCAGTTTCTGAGGTTCCTACCTCCCTTTTCTAAGGACCCTTTTAATTACCTTGAGCCCACCTGGGAAATCCAGGCTAATCTCCCTGCTTCAATATCCTTGACTTCATCACAGCTGCAAAGTCTCTCTGCCAGGTAACACATTCTTCTAGACTTTCTGCATATTTTTTATTTAATTTAGAGACTTATGTTGCATGTATTTTATTTGTTTGCCTGTTTCTCACAGCTGCAGTCAGATTACAAATAAAATTCTGAGTTCTTAAATTTTTGTTTTAGCACAACCATTTTTTTATGTTAGCATATGATCTGTATAACCATATTATTTAGCTTCTGACATCAATTTCTGGAAACATAATTTATATAAAATAAAGCATATCCACCATGCATATGGAAGTCTGGCGTGCTGCAGTCCATGGGGTCTCAAAGAGTGGACACAACTGGGCGACTGAGAAACAGTTATGCACACACAGTCTGATGAGCTTCAACATGAATAACCTGTGCGACCATTTCCCATTCAAGATAAAGACTATTTCCTTCATCTTAAAAAGCCCCTCCTACCTGTAGCCTGTTCCCCAACCACCTCTCAGGTATCCACTGATCCATTTTATGTCTCCACTGATTGGTTTTTGACTGCTTGCAACTTACATTAAGTATGCAGTCTTAGAGTACGCGTCTGCTCAGCGTGTCTTAAGATTCATCCTTGTTGTCCCACAGGTCAGTAACTTGTATTTTTATATTGATAAGTAGTGGTCTACTGTGCTGATACACTACCTGTGTGATGAAAATTTCAGTCGCTTCCAATTTTTGTCTGTTATGAATACTGTTACTATGAACACACAAGTACAAGTCTTTGTGCAGACAGACGTTTTCATTTCCTGGCTAAACACCTAGGAGTAATCATGTTACGCCATATCACAAGTGTATGTTTAACTTTATATGAAATTGCCAAATTGTTTTAAAACTGTTTTACAAAGTGTTTGTTTCATTTCGCATTCCCATCAGCAAGTGAAGGTCCCAGTTGCTCTACAATCTCACCCACACTTGGTATAGACAAACTCTTTCATTTTAGCCATGCTTATGGCACGTAGTATACCTTGGCGTGACTTTTTTTTCTTTTGGGTCAGGCCATACAGCCTGTGGGATCTTAGTTCCCTGACCAGGGATGGAACCCATGCCCAGTGAATTGGAAGCATGGAGTCTTAACCCCTGGACCACCAGGGAAGTCCCTTTTGGCATGATTTTAATTTTCATTTCCCTAATAGTTAAAGATGCTAATCATCTTTGAGTGTGCTCATCAGCTATTCATGTTTTCTCTCTTGTGAAGTACGTACTGAAATTTCTTGACCGTTTATTAATATGGTTGTTTCTTAGGCAATACAAATCCTCCAAATTCGTTCTTCTTTTTCAAAATTATGTTGGCTACTTTGGGTTCTTTCTATTATCATATACATTTTAAAATTAGTTTGTCCATATTTATCAAAAAGGCTACTGAGGTTGTTGAAGGGGGTTGCACTGAGTAGAAGAATGGATCTCTTAATAATATTCAGCCTTGTACTCCAAACACATGGAAAATTTCTCCATCAGTTCAGCTCAGTTCAGTTCAGTCGCTCAGTCATGTCCGACTCTTTGCAACCCCATGAATCTCAGCACGCCAGGCCTCCCTGTCCATCACCATCTCTCGGAGTTCACTCAGACTCACGTCCATCGAGTCTGTGATGCCACCCAGCCATCTCATCGTTGGTCATCCCCTTCTCCTCCTGCCCCTAATCCCTCCCAGCGTCAGAGTCTTTTCCAATGAGTCAGCTCTTCCCATAAGGTAGCCAAAGTACTGGAGTTTCAGCTTCAGCATCATTCCTTCCAAAGAAATCCCAGGGCTGATCTCTTTCAGAATGGACTGGTTGGATCTCCTTGCAGTCCAAGGGACTCTCAAGAGTCTTCTCCAACACCATAGTTCAAAAGCATCGATTCTTCGGCGCTCAGCCTTCTTCACAGTCCAACTCTCACATCCATACATGACCACAGGAAAAACCATAGCCTTGACTAGATGGACCTTAGTCGGCAAAGTAATGTCTCTGCTTTTGAATATGCTATCTAGGTTGGTCATAACTTTTCTTCCAAGGAGCAAGTGTCTTTTAATTTCATGGCTGCAGTCACCATCCGAAGTAATTTTGAAGCCCCCAAAAATAAAGTCTGACACTGTTTCCATTGTTTCCCCATCTATTTCCCATGAAGTGATGGGACCAGATACCATGATCTTTGTTTTCAGAATGTTGAGCTTTAAGCCAACTTTTTCACTCTCCTCTTTCGCTTTCATCAAGAGGCTTTTTAGCTCCTTTTCACTTTCTGCCATAAGGATGATGTCATCTGCATATCTGAGGTTATTTATATTTCTCCCGGCAATCTTGATTCCAGCCTGTGCTTCTTCCAGACCAGTGTTTCTCATGATGTACTCTGCATAGAAGTTAAATAAGCAGGGTGACAATATACAG
>SJYC01011482.1:0-23314 GCA_006408675.1 Madoqua kirkii | reverse complement strand
CTCCTTTTCCTATTTGGAACCAGTCTGTTGTTCCACGTCCAGTTCTAACTGCTGCTTCCTGACCTGCATACAGATTTCTCAAGAGGCAAGTCAGGTGATCTGGTATTCCCATCTCTTTCAGAATTTTCCAAAATTTATTGGAATCCACATAGTCAAAAGCTTTGAAAGTCATTAAAGCAGAAATGTTTTTCTGGAACTCTCTTGCTTTTTCTATGATCCAGCAGATGTTGGCAATTTGATCTCTGGTTCTTCTGCCTTTTTAAAAACTAGCTTGAACATCTAGAAGTTCATGGTTCATGTATTGCTGAAGCCTGGCTTGGAGAATTTTGAGCATTAATTTACTAGCATGTGAGATGAGTACAACTGTGCAGTAGTTTGAGCATTCTTTGGCATTGCCTTTCTTTGGGATTGGAATGAAAACTGACCTTTTCTAGTCCTGTGGCCACTGCTGAGTTTTCCAAATTTGCTGCCATATTAAGTACTTCTTTATTTGTATTCTGCACTTTCCTGATGGCTTAGATGGTAAAGAATCCACCCACAATGCAGGAGACCACAGTTTGATTCCTGGATCAGGAAGATCCCCTGGAGAAGGGAATGACTACCCACCTCATTATTCTTGCCTGGAGAATTCCATGGAAAGAGGAGCCTGACAGGCTATAGTCCATGGGGTCACAAAGAATCAGACATGACTGAGCAACTACACTATAAGCTGGCTTCTGTGTGATTTACAGAGCCCTTAATCTTTAGGTACAGATCCGTGCATAAAAAGTGCATTATTAATGCCTTTTTATCTCTTCCCCAAATTCATATTGATTATGTCATATGTTGTAGAGAATCTCTGATCACTTAACTTATCAATTCTTTATGCAGAGTGATGAAGTCCAGTCTATAAATCTATAGCAATAAATTTGTCAGTCCAATTTTTTTCACAGGAACTTTCCAGCATTCCAGTTAATGAGGAAGTTTATTGTGCCCATTTCCAAACACGATACCATTTACTGACAACTAAGCATTGATTGGGCGTGTATCCCTTTAAATCTTTAGAATGCCTAGGGTTGAACGGTTTAGGCATCAGCAGAGTGCACTTTAATTAGCCCTGAGGAAATCACAGCGGGGATGAAACAAGTTGGTTTGTTATTTTTCTGTTTGTACTAAGGGCAAATAAAAGCATGTAATTGGATTTTTTAAAAGCATCATCAGTCCTCTAGAGTATGCCCTGTTTATAGTTATGATAGCCTCGTTTCATATAAGTGTCCAGAGTCAGAAAGGTGTTACTAGAGGAAGACTCTATTTAAATTGTGACCCTGCTGTTTAGACCTGCACTTTATGCATTTAAAAGGAGGGCCTGTCAGAGGACTCTGTATCCTATAAGCCACCTGTCCCATCTGTGCTGCCCAGCACCTCATACCAATAGTTTCCCATTTGGAGCTGCAATAACAGAGATGGGGGAGTCAATGATGGATAAAAGTTACAGGGCTCTCTTTGGGAGAGTAAGAAATTTAGAGGCTTCTTGTACTTCATACAAGTCACAGAAGAAAAGCTAACTCCTTTGTATGCTCTTGGACACAATAGCTGGTAGTACTTTTTTTCCCCGGTGGTGTTAGTTCTAAAAGGTCTTGTTGGTCTTCATAGAACCGTTCAACTTCAGCTTCTTCAGTATTACTGGTTGGGGCATAGACTTGGATAACTGTGATATTGAATGGTTTGCCTTGGAGACAAGCAGAGATCATTGTCATTTTTGAGATTTCATCCAAGTACTGCATTTTGGACTCTTTTGTTGACCATGATGGCTACTCCATTTCTTCTGAGGGATTCCTGCCTGCAGTAGTAGACATAATGGTCATCTGAGTTAAATTCACCCATTCCAGTCTATTTTAGTTTGCTGATTCCTAGAGTGTCGATGTTCACCCTTGCCATCTCTTGTTTGACCACTTCCAATTTGCCTTGATTCATGGACCTGACATTCCAGGTTCCTATGCAATATTGCTCTTTACAGCATCGGATCTTGCTTCTATCACCAGTCACATGCACACCTCAGTATTGTTTTTGCTTTGGCTCCATCCCTTCATTCTTTCTGGAGTTATTTCTCCACTGATCTCCAGTAGTATATTGGGCACCTACTGACCTGGGGAGTTCCTCTTTTGGTATTCTATCATTTTGCCTTTTCATACTGTTCATGGGGTTCTCAAGGCAAGAATACTGAAGTGGCTTGCCATTCCCTTCTCCAGTGGGTCACATTCTGTCAGTCCTCTCCACCATGACCCGCCCGTCTTGGGTTGCCCTGCAGGCATGGCTTGGTTTCATTGAGTTAGACAAGGCTGTGGTCCTAGTGTGATTAGATTGACTAGTTTTCTGTGAGTATGGTTTCAGTGTGTCTGCCCTCTGACGCCCTCTTGCAACACCTACCATCTTACTTGGGTTTCTCTTACCTTGGGCATGGGAAATTTCTCCATCAATTTGGTTATTCTATTACTTTGATAGCTTATGGTGAAAGATGTTGGACTTGTGATCTCCGAAGAAGAAGACTGAGCTTCGGGACCAGGGACCAGGCTTGATCACTCAAGAGCTTTTGTGTAGCAGTTTTATTAAAGTGAAAACGTAGAAAGTTGTTGACACAGACATCAGAAGGGAGAGTGCCCCCACTGGCTAGTCTTATCAAGGCCAAGGCCTTCTATGCTTTTACCAGACCCATGCCCCAACATACATCTTCAATTAATAAGATTAGAACTAACAACAGAAGGGTTTTACCAGACCCACTCCCACAACATAGCCTGGAGATAATAAGATTAGTCAGAAGGTTCTTGTTAAGGAGAAACATGTCCTTGGGCAAGATACACTGTTATATTAAGTCAAAGCAATGTGGAAGAAAACATTTTCCTTTTCTCCCTGAGAGCTCCAGACCCCTTTCTACTCCTTGGGACTCCAGACTTCTTTTCAACCTACCTAGGAACTGACTCTCACTTTCAGCATAACCATGTTTTAATTTCTCTAATTTGAAGGTATAGTTTGCCAAACCATGCTTGTTTTGTGAATTAAATTGTTTCCAACTTTTTTATTACTAATGACTTGCTGTAAATATTGTGATGTGAAAGATTTCTTTCAATTTTAGGATTTATTTTCTTTAGACGGGTTATTTATAGCAATCAAATTACTAGGTTAAAGAATATTAAGATTTTAAAAACATTGGTATATACTGCCAAAATCTTTTTTTCTACTTGTGTTGTACCATTCACATTGCTATCATAAATAAATGAAGATTTTTGCTTCACCCCTTACCTGCCAATATTGAATGCTTTTGTGTGAAATTAACCTAGAAATGGAAGATTCTTATTCTCATTTTTTTTTTATTGAAGTTAAACATTTTGCATATGTCTGCTTACTATTTAGTTTGTCCTTTTGCAAATGTTGTTCATATCCTATATTTTAGAGTTCTTATTGATTCGATAGTCCAAATTGTAAGAATGACCCCCAGTGACTTAGTCTTTGTATAATTTCCTTGCTTTTGAGTGGGGTAGAAGTTAAAAATATGATAAAATATCACCCCCAGGATTGTGTTGTTACATGACATATCTAAAATAAAGAGATTTTAGTCTTGTCACATAAAACAGGTTGTCCAGGCGGGCCTAATTGCGTATCATAAGTCTTTTAAAAGCAGAAAAATTTTTCCAACTAGTAAGAGAAACAGAGTTCAAAGAGATTCAAAATATGAAAAGGATTTGAGGCACTGTTGCTGGCTTTGAAGATGGAGGGGTCCCTATACAAGGACCAGAAAGAGACCTCTATGCGCTGAAACGGTCCCTGCTCACAGTCCTACAGCCACAAGGAACTGAATTTGGCCAATAACTGAATGAGCCTGGGAGCAGATGCTTCCAGAGCCTCCAGATACAGCTCGGGCTAGCAGACTCCTGAATTTCAACCTTAGGTGACTCTGAGCAGAGAGCCCAGTTGAGCCCATCCAGACCTTAATGACCAAAAAAACTGTGAGCTAGTAAACGGGTATTATTTCAAGTCCCTAGGTTTGTGGTCATCTGTTACATAGTTACAGAAAACTAATACCTCCTTTATCATCAAGATATGACCTTTGCTTATATCTATTACATATCTTTCCCAATATGTTCTTTCCATTTTACTGTGGATTTTCTCCCTTCATGTCTAGTAAAAATTTATATGTATTACATTGATTCTTTTTTCTCTTCATTATATTCTTTTATCAATGTCCATACTTAACCTAACCATATCAAAGTTTTAATAATTCAGTTATATTTTCTACCTTTTGTGTGATTTAATTCTTTTTGAATTAAAATGTTCTTTTTTTTTTTGGGAGCTGGTGATGGACAGGGGGGCCTGGTATGCTGCAACATGGGGTCGCAAAGAGTCAGACATGACTGAGCAACAGAACTGATTATTAACTTCTCGGCTTAAAATAATAATTGTTTTATTATTTCTCACAGTTCGGTGGGTTGACTGAGGCTCAGCTGAGTGATTTTTCTCTGGGCTTGCTTTGTGTCTTCATATGGCTGCAGTCAGATGGCAGTTCAACTGTGGGGCCTTTGGGGGAACAGCAAGAAGGCTGGTCTCAGAGCCCAGGGGCTCCTTGTAGTCCCTCAACGTGGTCTCTCCACCAGGGTCTTGGGACTCCTTTTATGGTTCCTGGAGCTCCTAAAGCCCACACGCAGAAGTTGCCAGGCTTTTTAAGGCTTAGGCCCAGAACTCCCACCTCATGCTTTATTATTTATTTACAGTTAAAGTCAGTCACATGTGTGAACACTTGTAAAATACAGTCTAGGTCTGCCCTTCCCACTTGCTAAGTTCTTGTTGGGATTTTTCTGGCTATTCTTGATTATTAATTATTATAAATAAACTATATAATAAATCTGCCTGGCTCCAGGAATAAAGAGAAGATGATAGTATTTTTATTGGCATTGCTTTAAAATTGTAAATTCAGTAGAAGATTAACATTTTGGTGATGTTGAATTTTCCTATCCAAGCCCATGATAGGTTTTTTCTTCCTTCAAATCTACTGGTAAATCTTTTGCAAGATATTACTAGATTTCCTCACATAGATTTTTCATATTTTTTAAATGTATATGCTTGACTTGTTTATCATTTCCTGAGCTCTTTAATCCTGATATGGCTTTTTCAAGAGGATGGGATAAGAGGACTTATGGGGAGATAGCAAAATCTAAATAAATTTTGCTTACAAATATCAAGTCATTTAGCCTAATATCATTTACTGAATAATCCTCTGGTCTCTACAGATTTGTGATAACTCTTTTACCATATATGAAAATATTATATACTAATCCTGCTAAGTCATTTAAGTCGTGTCCGACTCTGTGCAACCCCATAGACGGCAGCCCACCAGGCTCTGCTGTCCCTGGATTCTCCAGACAAGAACACTGGAGTGGGTTGCCATTTTCTTCTCCAATGCATCAAAGTGAAAAGTGAAAGTGAAGTCGCTCAGTTGTGGCTGACCCTTAGCGACCCCATGGACTACAGCCCACCAGGCTCCTCGTCCATGGGATTTTCCAGGCAAGAGTACTGGAGTGGGTTGCCATTGCCTTCTCCGTTATATATACTAATAGGGTATATTATATAATATAGTAGTATTGTATACTAATATATTGGATCCATTCTGACCTATCCCATCCAATAGATCTTATGACAGAATGATGTGGTTTAAACTCTTATAGCTTTATTATGTTTTGTGCTAAGTAGGGCTCTTTCCCCTACAATTAACTTTTAAAATATCTTGGCTCTATTTATTTATTTAATTTTAAAAATTAATGGCCATGTGGCATGTGGGATCTTAGTTTTCCGACCAGGGATCATTCCTGAGCCTCCTGCATTGGAAGGGCAGAGTCTTAACCACTGGATTGATAGGGAAGTCCCTCTATAATTAACTTTTTAAAAAAGATAAATCATTTTTTAGTGTTCATTATTTTTTCAGAAAAATTTTAACAGGTTCATTACATTTCCTCATTAAAAAGCGTATTGAGGGGAATGAATTAAACCTAAAATTTAGTTTTCATAAGACTGGACATTTTAAAGTATTTAGATTTCCTATTCAGAAGTACTATACATCTCTCCATTTGTCAAAATATATATATCTTAATTCAGCCTTATAACTTCATTCATGTAACTCATGTATATTACATTTCAAGTATTTTAGATTCTTATTGCTATCGAGAATATAATCCCTATTTTCATTTTACTTTCTAACTGGTTATTGATGCTAAGTAGAAATGCCTATTGATTTTTGAATATGTAGCTGTTTGAAAATTTACAGGCACAACATATAAATGGCCAGAAAAGTGACAGCTTTCATTTCTCTATAAATTAACCCAGTTTAGCTCTCTAGCAATCATTTCTACTGAGGATGGAAAAAAAAATCAGTCTCACTATTCAGCTGGAACTCAGCTGACAGTGTCTTACCTTCTCCCTTCACATTCTCATCTCCCTCTCACCTTCCTGCTAAAGTATTCTACCTGGGATGAGAGAGACCCTGTACCCACATCCTGAGACCTTGAGCCCTGTCTCTTATACACATCTCATTTTAAAGTATTTAGATTTCCTATTCAGAAGTACTATACATCTCTCCATTTGTCAAAATATATATATCTTAATTCAGCCTTATAACTTCATTCATGTAACTCATGTATATTACATTTCAAGTATTTTAGATTCTTATTGCTATCGAGAATATAATCCCTATTTTCATTTTACTTTCTAACTGGTTATTGATGCTAAGTAGAAATGCCTATTGATTTTTGAATATGTAGCTGTTTGAAAATTTACAGGCACAACATATAAATGGCCAGAAAAGTGACAGCTTTCATTTCTCTATAAATTAACCCAGTTTAGCTCTCTAGCAATCATTTCTACTGAGGATGGAAAAAAAAATCAGTCTCACTATTCAGCTGGAACTCAGCTGACAGTGTCTTACCTTCTCCCTTCACATTCTCATCTCCCTCTCACCTTCCTGCTAAAGTATTCTACCTGGGATGAGAGAGACCCTGTACCCACAAAAACAGAAATACAGATCACTGGAACAGGAAAGAAAGTCCAGAGATAAACCCACACATCTAATCTATGACACAGGAAACAAGAACACACAATGGAAAAAAGTCTCCTCAATAAGTGCTGCTGGGAAAACTGGACAGCTACACGTTAAAGAATGAAATTAGGGGCTTCCCTAGTGGCTCATTGGTAAAGAATCTGTCTGCCAATGCAGGAGACTCCAGTTCAATCCCTGGTCTGGGAAGATCCCACATGCCACAGAACAACTAAATCCATGCACCACAACCGCTGAGCCTGTGCTGTAGAGTCTGGGAGCCCCAACGACTGAGCCTGAGCACGCTGGAGCCTGTGCTCCACGACAAGAGAAGCCGCCGCAATGAGAAGCACCTCATCGCACACCACAAGAGACTAGACCCCGTTTGTCACAACTGGAGAAAAGCCCACACAGCTACAAAGACTCAGCACAGCCAAAGTAAAATAAACTTAAAAATTTTTAAGTGCTTTTTTTTTTAAGAGTGAAATGGACGTGACTCTGAGTGAACTCTGAGAGATGGTAATGAACAGGGAAGCCTGGCGTGCTGCGATTCATGGGGTCACAAAGAGTCGGACATGACTGAGCGACTCAACTGAACTGATACATAAAAACTACCACACAATTGCACTCATCTCACATGCTAGTAAAGTAATGCTCAAAATTCTCCAAGCCAGGCTTCAGCAATACGTGAACCGTGAACTTCCAGATGTTCAAGCTGGTTTTAGAAAAGACAGAGGAACCAGAGATCAAATTGCCAACATCCGCTGGATCATGGAAAAAGCAAGAGAGTTCCAGAAAAACATCTATTTCTGCTTGATTGACTATGCCAAAGCCTTTGACTGTGTGGGTCACAATAAACTGTGGAAAATTCTGAAAGAGATGAGAATACCAGACCACCTGACCTGCCTCTTGAGAAATCTGTTTGCAGGTCAGGAAGCAACAGTTAGAACTGGACATGGAACAACAGACTGGTTCCAAACAGGAAAAGGAGTATCTCAAGGCTATATATTGTCACCTTGCTTATTCTGCTATGCAGAATACATCATGAAAAACACTGGTCTGGAAGAAACACAAGCTGGAATCAAGATTGCCAGGAGAAGTATCAATAACCTCAGATATGCAGATGATACCACCCTTATGGCAGAAAGTGAAGAGAAACTAAAAAGCCTCTTGATGAAAGTGAAAGAGGAGAGTGAAAAAGTTGGCTTAAAGCTCAACATTCAGAAAATGAGGATCATGGCATTGGTCCCATCACTTCATGGGAAACAGATGGGGAAACAGAAAACAGTGTCAGACTTTATTTTGGGGGGTCCAAATCACTTCAGATGGTGACTGTAGTCATGAAATTAAAAGACGATGACTCCTTGGAAGAAAAGTTATGACCAATCTAGATAGCATATTGAAAGGCAGAGACATTACTTTGCCAACAAAGGTCCTTCTAGTCAAGGCTATGGTTTTTCCTGTGGTCATGTATGGATGTGAGTACTGGACTGTGAAGAAGGCTGAGCACTGAAGAATTGATGCTTTTGAACTATGGTGTTGGAGAAGACTCTTGAGAGTCCCTTGGACTGCAAGGAGATCCAACCAGTCCATTCTGAAGGAGACCAGCCCTGGGATTTCTTTGGAGGGAATGATGCTGAAGCTAAAACTCCATTACTTTGGCCACCTCATGGGAAGAGTTGACTCATTGGAAAAGACTCTGATGCTGCTGGGAGGGATTAGGGGCAGGAGGAGAAGGGGACAACAGAGGATGAGATGGCTGGATGGCATAACCAACTCGGTGGACGTGAGTCTGAGTGAACTCCAGGAGTTGGTGATGGACAGGGAGGTCTGGTGTGCTGCGATTCATGGGGTTGCAAAGAGTCAGACATGACTGAGTGACTGAACTGAACTGAGCTGAGCTGATAAATAAAAAGAAACTCAAAATGGATTAAAGACCTAAATGTATGGCCAGATACTACAAAAGTTACGGAGAAAAACATGGTCAGGACACTCTGACATAAATTCCAGCAAGATCTTTTTTGATCCACCTTCTACTGCTGCTGCTGCTAAGTTGCTTCAGTCGTGTCCGACTCTGTGTGACCCCACAGACGGCAGCCCACCAGGCTCCCCCGTCCCTGGGATTCTCCAGGCAAGAACACTGGAGTGGGTTGCCATTTCCTTCTCCAATGCATGAAAGTGAAAAGTGAAAGTGAAATCGAAGTCGCTCAGTTGTGTCAGACTTCTAGTGAACCCATGGACTGCAGCCTACCAGGCTCTGTCCATGGGATTTTCCAGGCAAGAGTACTGGCGTGGGGTGCCATCGCCTTCTCCAGATCCACCTTCGAAGAGTAATGAAAATAAAAACAAAAAATGAACAAATGGGACCTAATTAAACTGAAAAATCTTTTGCACAGCAAAAAAAACCATAAACAAAATGAAAAGATAACTCTCAGGATGAGAGAAAATACTTGCAAATGAAGCAACTGACAAGGCATTAATCTCGAAAATATACAAACAGCTCATATAGCTCCATAATGAAAAAGCAAAAAAACCAATAGAGTCTTAACCACTCTACCACCAGGAAAGTTCCTATACCCCTAAATATTTTTGTGGTATATATTTTTTACTAAAAAAAATTTTCAGGTGGCACAGTGCTAAAGAATCCACCTGCCAATGCAGGAGCCACAGGAGCCACAGATTCAATCCCTGGGTGGGGAAAAGCCCCTGGAGGAGGGCATGGCAACTCACTCCAGCATTCTTGCCTGAAGGATCCCAGGGACAGAGGAGCTTGGTGGGCTACAGTCCATGGGATCACACAGAGTCAAAGGTAGAGCCCAATTCCCCTTCCTTCTAGTATGGGTCAGATTTAGTGACTCTCTTCTAGTGGACAGAAGAAATGTGAATGAGAGAAGTCAACCCATACAAGCCACTCTAGCTCCCTGCTTGCTCTCCCAGTGGCATCACCTATTCTGGGAGAAGTTAGCTGTGTGGGCTTCCTAGCCACCTTTGGAGAGTCCTACCTGAGGAGGCCTCCAGCCCACAGCCATGTGAGGGAGCCATCTGGGATCTTCCAGCCTTAGTCAAGTCTTCGGGTGACTGTGGCCCTGACGTCACAACTTCTACTACCTGAGACCTTGAGCCAGAACAACCCAATGAAGCTGCTCCTAAGATCATGACCCACTTCAAACTACTAACTGTTGGAGTAATTTGTTATGTACAGTAGATATTAATACAGGTAGCTTTGGAGCTGGGACAGTCCCAAACTGGGGTGAGGGAAAGAGGTTTCTATACCCTAAATTGACTAGTTGTTACATATGGGCTGTCCCTGGCACCATCCAAGGAACCACGACTTTGCGGAAAGTGGTTTTCTTCAAATGAGAGTAAGTTTTGAAGAGTGATTTAAATGAGAGATGCTGAGAGCAATACTCTAAGTCAGGGAACATGTCCTTCAGTCCTGCAATAAGGGTCTGAAGAGAGCATCACAGCATCCACTAAAAGATGTTCAAAGAGCCCTCTCCTCTAGCCCCAGAGAGGCACTAAGGTCACGGCTGAAAACAACACCTTACCTCATCTTCTAACAAAAGATGCCACAATCGGAGACAGACATGTTTCTCAGGGATTAATAAAAGCTTCAGATCTGGCCCGGCTTCCATGAAATACTTTCTCAGTCCTCTCCGCAGTTTATATAGGAAGGCAGAAGGAATCAAAGGAGGTGGCTGGCCTTGTGCAGCACACAGCCTCTGGTGGGAAGTGATGTAGGGAGGGAGGCTCTAAAATAACTTCTCTTTGATACCAGTAGGGGCTACTGGCAGGAGAGGCGGGTGTTCCACTCCGTACTTGCAAACCTGTCTAGGCAGCATTCTCGCTAATTAATTTGTCTGTATTTCAAAAGGCAGGGAGATGACTGAAGGGAGATGGCAGGCTGGAAACTAGAGACCACGGGGCGGCTTCCAGTCTGGTCCTTTCGTGTGGCAAGGATGTGTGTTTCTCAAGAGGCAGGGGGACTCAGTGGCAGATAAATGGTCTCTGGCTGTCTTGGTGGACCCTCACCCAGAAAACTCGTATCCTACTGGGAGTTGGCAGTGGGGTGACGGTAAAGATCAAGCTGGAGGTAGATCTTCCATGAAATCATAGAGAGGACAAGGCCCATCAGGCCTTCCCATAAGTGTCCCATGAAAGAAGTTTCAACAAGTGCCAGTTATCCAGAGAAGCAGGGATCCACTAAGAAAGAACCCTGGCAGTGCAAAGTTAGACATTTGCCTCAACAGAGAAGCCAGGCCTTGAAGAGATGCTAAGGAAGTGTCTGAGAGCCAGAACCATGACTTGTAGCTTTATACCCTCAGAATCTAGGGTTCCACTCAAGCCGGGAGATTGACACTTGGACAGGGTCTGATGTTCAGCAACTGAATGGACCAGGTCACAGTGTCACCTAAGGAGTGTTTAAGGGATAGAAGAGATTCAAAAGAGCAGTGACTGGAGGAAAAAAAAAAATGGACTGTTCTTTTTGGAAGCTATCACACTGAGAGCAGCTTAACAAACTGATTATATTGATAACTGCTGGAACTAGAGCACTTTTTGGCACCCCACTCCAGTACCCCTGCCTGGAAAATCCCATGGTCGGGGGGAGCCTGGAAGGCTGCAGTCCATGGGGTCGCTAAGAGTCGGCCACGACTGAGCCACTTCACTTTCACTTTTCACTTTCATGCACTGGAGAAGGAAATGGCAACCCACTCCAGTGTTCTTGCCTGGAGAATCCCAGGGACGGGGGAGCCTGGTGGGCTGCCGTCTATGGGGTCGCACAGTCGGACACGACTGAAGCGACTTAGCAGCAGCAGCAACAGAGCACTTTGCAGCGCAGTAATATTCGGTGAAGACTGCTCAACCGACACCGATGAGTGAAATACAGTACACTTGGCCTCTACGAACTAGAAATGTTGAGTCGCGGTAAAGCAGGTTTGCTGAAGCAAACAAGTCTGGAATGTGTATCCCTTTGTTTTCCTGCACTGTCTACTGGGATTAACACTTTACCATTTGGAAATGATGGGTGAAACTGGCAAAGAAGGACCCACTTCTTGAACTGCAAATAGACTAGGCAGTGATTAGTTAAGTCCCTAATGAAATGGTTTTAGAATTGCTGAGTTTGAGCTGCCAGGGAAGTTACTCTAGAGCGCAACGGAAGCCCTGGGGTGGGGGGGGGCAGAGAGGAGCTGAAAACTGAGATCTGAATATTGGGAAATACCTGTTATCAACCTTCAAAAGCAACTGTAGCTATAGCACCATCACGGTTGTCCTAGAAAACACCTTACATTCTCATGAGAGAAGTACTCGTGAGAGTGAGTCAGGAAAACGTTTTAAAGAAAAACTCACATAATCCTACAAGTAACGCCCTTTAAGAAAAAAAGAAAATCGGAATCGAAGAATCCTAAAAATCCAAAAGCACTTCTTCGCTATACTGTCAGGGACCAAAACAATTAAAAATATGCCTCTCTTATTGGAAAGTCCCCTGTTTAAAACCTTGACAACGAATTTTATTTCAATAAACGTAGTCGGCTGCTCTGCCTGAGGCAGTCCTTCCGGAAAGTCATACGTTTCTTGTGTCCAGGTGAGTGGGTTTTTGCTGAGATAAAAAGACTAGGCAGGACCCTCTCGGTTTCAAAGTTACACATTTCGATGAACCGCCGAGACGCGGGGCCTGAAAGCCGCGCCTCGTCACACTCTGCGCACGAATATGAATATTCAACGCCTCGTCCCAAGGCGCGCGCCGGTGGGAGCACCCACAAGCCCCCGCGGCCCGGCAGGGCGGGGCCAGGCCGCCCGCGCTCCCTCAAGACCTTGGTGCCCGCCGGCAGGGGTGTCGGGGAAGCCCGCCAATCACCGCTCTGCAGGTCCGGAGCGCGGGGCTGTGGAAAGGACAGGGAGGACCGCCTCGCCGAAGACGGACACAAGGCCTATGTCCTCAGTGCCGCCGGAAGAAAGCGGGGGTGGGAGGACTACAGGCAACTAGAGGAAGGGATGAAAAGAGAAGGCAGTCTCCATTATCACCTCCTTGAAGGCAACGCAATAGCCTAGCACCGCTTCGCGCCGCACAGCCTGACGGGAGCCTCAGCCTGCGGGCACGGGCTGCGCCCTCGGCGCGTTCCCGGCCCCGCCCCCTCCCCCCGCGGGGCACGCCGGGAGAGCCGAGTTTACCCCCTCCCCCTGGTCAACGGGCGAGAAGAAGAGGCATTTCCGGCGTTAAGACTGGTCTTTACGGAAGGGGTAGGGTTTCCTCGATCCCGCCCCTCACGCCCGAGGGAGACCGGGCCAAGAGTGACAGACCTCGACCCACGCTAAGGCCCGCCCCTGCGCCGGAAGGAAGAAGAGTGGGGGGAGGGGGGCATCGCACTGGTCGCGAGAGCGGGATCACGTGACGCAGCTGTGGGCGGGGAGAAGAGGGCGGGGTCCCGGCCGGAGGGGCGGGGAAGGCTCGCCCCGCCTTTCGGTCACGCGCGGCAGGAAGTGGTCCGCGAAGCGCAGTATTCACGATGGGGACCACCCTGGACATTAAGATTAAAAGAGCGAACAAGGTTTATCACGCTGGGGTAAGTGGGAGGGGGGGTGGGCGGCCCTGCAGGTTCTCCGGTCTCCCTGGGTCTGGCACACTTCGGAGTTTTCCTGGGCGAGTGCGTCCGGGTCAGGTGGGAGCGGCAGGTGTATCCTCCGCCAGGTGCTTACTCCGCCAGGTGCGTCTCGCCTGCGCGGCTGGCTGCTCTGCAGCGGCGTCCGCCGGGGTTGCCGCCGTGTTTGGGGGCGTGCTGGGTGCCTGGGCTGCAGCGCGCAACCGTCTGGCCAACTTGGACATCCAGCCTGGCCGGGGGCTTGAGCTGTGACTTAGCACTGCGGTCCGAGGAGCTCAACCACCAGACGCTCCGTTTCTCGCTTGTAAGAGGAATGCAGAGGTCTAGGGCCAGAAAGACAGATGTAACCTTGGAAGCAGAAATACACTCTGTAGGCCGTACAAAAGCTACTCGTTTCTCTGGTTTTAGGGACTGAAGGAATTACATGTTAAGATGCAAATTAAAAATCTTAACGATGCCAGGAACAAGTTTTGTGCCATAGCCTCTTATTCTCCTCGGGCGCCAGTTTATTTATTTGCCAGAGGAGAATGCAAGGTTTTTCTTCCTCTAACTCGGGCAGGCTCAACCCTTACTGTAACTAAATCAGAATCCATCACCCTGGGACTATACGGCCGACCGGGATTTCATACCTAGAGACCCCTGTGATTCTGGCCCCTGTGCAACCGGGTTGAAATCGCAGCCAACTCTCTTGAGTATGTGGAATAAAATTGAGAGGAGTGGTTGGTCACGTGAATGCAGCGAGGGCTCAAAAGGGATGCTTAAAGCCTTTTCGGGCAAGGCCATTGAGGAAACTAAATGTTTACACAGATGCAAGATAATTTGGTCACCTCCAGATTATTACAGAGGGAAAAAGCTATGTTTATAGTGCAGGAATCTGACAGTCCCTGTCCTAACCAAGACTTGCGGTGATAACCACCTTACCACCACACACAGTTGACGCGTTCTGGCACAATAATAGAGGATTTTGGTAGGGAGCGCTGAAGATAGGGCTCAGCTATGTGGTGTTCCTGCCGAAAATGCCTAACTTTTTTTAGTTCATAGGGAAACAGGCATATTCACAATTGAGAAACATTCTGTGCATTTATTGGCCTGGTTCTTCAGATATGTCCGTGTCATTAAAAGGACAAGACTTTTTTTTTTTTTTTTGAGATTCAAGAGATGACAGGGATGTAACAACCAAATATGATACCTAATTTTTGATAAATTTGAATATGGGCTATATGTTAAATGAGAGCTTTAAATTCCCCCAGTCTGATGTTCATATTTTGGTTGTGTGGGCGACTGCTCTACATGATGAAGTATTTAGGAGTGAAGTGTAATAATAACTAAATTTTAAATGGCCTGCTCATAAGTTGTGTGTGTGTGTGTGTGTGTGTGTGTGCACACGCACGTGCATGTGGGGAGAAAGAAAGCAACAGTGCCAACATACAGTCGCTGACTCTGCTTGAAAGCCTTATGGGTCTAATTTGATGTCTTAAAAAGCTTTATTGTGATCTAATGCCATAAAATTCACTCTTTTTAAGTGTATAATTCAGTGGTTTTAATATACTCAAGGATTGTACAACCATCACACCTGTCTAATCTTAGAACATTTTTATCTCCCCCTCCCCAGAAGAAACACTGCACCCAGAATCCTTCATTACTCATTCCCTCTCCCTCTTAGATCCAGGCAATCACAGACCTGTTTTCTGTCTCAGTGGATTTGCCTAATTAGGACATGGTCGTGTATATAGGATTGTACAATCTGGGATCTTTTGTGACTGACTTCTTTCACTTATGCATGAACTTTGAACACATTATGCTGTTGTAGCCTATATCAGTTCCTCATTTGTTTTCATGGCTCGGTAGTAGTCTGTTGTGTGTATACATCACATTTTATTTATCCATTCATCTGTTGATGGACATTTAGGTTGTTTTCACTTTTTGACTATTATGATTAATGCTACTTTGAGCAGCATTAATCTAATACAGGTTTTTGTGTGGACATATGTTCCATTTCTCTTGGATATATATACCTTGGAGTGGATTTGCTGGGTAATATGCTAAACAGTGTCACACTTTATTTTTTTGGGCTCCAGAATCACTGCAGATGGTGACTGCAGCCATGAAATTAAAAGACGCTTATTCCTTGAAAGAAAAGATATGACCAACCTAGATAGCATATTCAAAAGCAGAGACATTACTTTGCCAACAAAGGTCCATCTAATCAAGGCTATGGTTTTTCCAGTAGTCATATATGGATGCGAGAGTTGGACTGTGAAGAAGGCTGAGCGCTGAAGAATTGATGCTTTTGAACTGTGATGTTGGAGAAGACTCTTGAGAGTCCCTTGGACTGCAAGGAGATCCAACCAGTCCATTCTAGAGGAGATCAGCCCTGAAACTCCATTACTTTGGCCACCTCATGGGAAGAGTTGACTCATTGGAAAAGACTCTGATGCTGGGAGGGATTGGGGGCAGGAGGAGAAGGAGACGACAGAGGATGAGATGGCTGGGTGGCATCACAGACTCAAGGGACGTTAGTCTGAGTGAACTCCGGGAGTTGGTGATGGACAGGGAGGTCTGATGTGCTGCGATTCATGGGGTCGCAAAGAGTCAGACACGACTGAGCGACTGAACTGAACTGAACTGAATGTTAACTTTGGCTCAGTGGTAAAGAACCCACCCATCAGTGCAAGAGATGCGGGTTCAATCCCTGGGTCACGAAGATCCCTGAGGAAGGAAATGACAACCCACTCCAGTCTTCTTGCCTGGAAAATCTCATGGACAGGGGAATCTGGCAGGCTGCAGTTCATGGGGTTGCAAAGGGTTGTGCGTGACTTAGTGATCAACACCGCTAACTTTATATTAGGAATTTACGGGCCTTCCAAACAGTTTTCTGAAGCACCTTATTAGTTTTACGTTCTTACCGTTAGTGTGTGAGGGTTTCAGTTTTCTCGGTACTTTGTATTTTCTTAACTTTTCTGTATTTTGGGAAATACCAAAAATATTAAGAATAGTAAGTAAGAATAGTAAGAATTGGGAAGACTTCCCTGGTGGTCCAGCTGTTAAAACTTCGTGCTTCCACTGCAGGGGTCAAAGATTCCTGGTCAGGGAACTAAGATCCTGCATGCTGTACGGTGCAGCCAAAAGGTAAAAAAACAAATGAATTTTAAAAAGGGGAGGGAGGCAGGGACAGGCAATATATACATTTAGTTTTAGTACTTATTATTTTCCTTCGAAAGATGACACATTTTATTCCGAGATGTTATAGCAGCCGGGTTGTTTTCTGTGTATTAAAGTATGGTAGAAGTAGTAAAATTTGCGTTCAGTCGTGTCCGACTCTCTTCGACCTTATGGGCTGCAGCATGCCAGGCCTCCCTGTCCTTCACCAGCTCCCGGAGTTCACTCAGACTCTTGTCCATGGTGTTGGTGATACCATCCAGCCTCTTCCTCCGTCGTCCCCTTCTCCTCCCGCCTTCAGTCTTGGCATCAGGGTCTTTTCCAAGGAGTCAGTTTTTCGTATCAGGTGGCCAGAGTACTGGAGTTTCAGCTTCAGCATCAGTTCTTCCTATAGATGGTGTATGCATTACTAATATCAGACGTCAAAAACCAAGAAATCTGTGAAACGGAAATTCCCCAGAACGTGGGCTCCTGAGTCTGTGTCTGTGCTTTTCAGGCCCTTAGTTATTGTGGAAGTGTGTGGAAATGGTTTTAGTTCTGTGGACACCGAGAGCCTAAGCTATACTGGGGTTTTAAAATTGTCATTTAGGTGGTGTTCCTCGAAAAGGATTCTCATTCAAGAGGGTAGTGCTTGTTCCCCCCACCCCCCCACCCCAAATCACAATTGAATCATTTAAAGAACATATATATATACACAGGATTTCACAGAAGGCTGGGAAGTGAAAAGTCGGGTTCCTCCTTTTCCGACCCTTTTTCTGTCCTTGGAGAGATCTGTTGACTCTGTGTTCTTGTGCCAGACATTTTCTGTGAGCAGTAGTGGCTCGTGTACGCAGACTCGCATGCAGATGCAAAACTTAATCTTTTTGCTGAACCGTTGTAGCCTGGCTGTGCACGCCTCTCCATATCACAGCGTCATCAAGTCATTCTTTTTAGACTGTTAAAGCAGATTGATTCAACCCGTGTCTGTAAACATACCCTCACTTGTGCTCCAGGGGTGCGTCTCTGTGGTAAGGGAGCGCAGAGGGAGGTGTAGTTGTTTGTGGGCGGCAGGGGGCAGGGCCCTTCTGGAGCTTCATTGAGATGGTGAGGCTCCAACCTAGTGTTGAAAGCTAAGTGCTGGCCCAGGGTCTCCCTCCGCACCCCCACCCCCTCAGCCATGTTTGTTTCCAGCAGAAGAAACAGACAATAGAAGCAAAGAGAGCAGGATCTGGGAGACACTGGCAAAGCCATCCGAGACCACAAACTGGCTTCTTATTCTTATTTCCCCACCTTTTACAGCTGCTAACCCTCATCTCATTTGTCAGTGACTTTTTAAAGAGACTTTGATACCTTGTGTTTCTGGAATATTTTTCTTTTCCTTGGGTTTATTCCTCTCTTGTCATGTTTATTGTTTGTTTGTTCATTTTCATATTTTAACTTCATAAATCGGCTATTCGGCTTACTAAATTGTAGCCCTTTTTAAAAAAGAAGGGTTTTTTTTCGTAAGTGCAACTTCTCCAGGTCTTAATTCTCATCTGGAGGATGAGTCTGAGCCTGCTCAGAGACTTCTGTCGTGAGAATTAAATGAGATAATGTTTGGAGATATTTACTATAGCTTCAGACCCAAGTGAAGTGGAAGTTGCTCTGTCGTGTCCGACTCTTGGCAAGCCCATAGACTATACAGTCCATTGAATCTCCAGACCAGGATACTGAAGTGGGTAGCCTTTCCCTTCTCCAGGGGATCTTCCTAACCCAGGAATTGAACCCAGGCCTCCTGCATTGCAGGCGGATTCTTTACCAGCTGAGCTGTGAGGGAGGGGTCAAATGGTAGGTGGTGTTAGCGCCACGCTTTTCCATGACTTCAGAGTCGCTGATGTTCGTGCACCTCCCTCATGGCGTGGCGTGCTCATCAGATGCGGCAGTGACTGCTGGATGCGTCCCCACTGCAAGCTGGCTGTGACTTTGGCATCTTCGTGTACCTCTTTGCTCAGTGAGGTAGGTGTGTTCTTGAACCACAAGTTTGACTCAAATGCATTGTACATTACACTGTATTTTCAGAGTACTAGAGCTTATTGGTTCAAAGAACCCTGCAGCAAATATTTTTTTAGTGTAAATATGGTTCATTTGTTTTTATAAATTCGAAATGTCTTACACTCTGAAATCCTGGCCCACATACTCATGAAAATGACACTGTTCAGTATTACGGTTGTGAAAAACATCAGCGGGAAGCTTACTGCCCAGCATAGCCAGGTTGCAGTGATAAGGAATTTGTGCGCAGTGGGCTGATCACTGTTACTGCAAGAACATCTAGGTTTGCATTTTGTCTTACTGGCTTTCATGTAATTTCCTGTTTTTTTTTTTTAAAAAGATTAAAGAGGAAAAATCCTTATTATGCCAGTTCATTATTTTGAAGAGAAATTGCAAAGCTAGGATGTTGTGGAAACAGCCTCAGTGTCCGGCTGGATTCTTGAAACATCAGTGGCAAGTTTTTGTGAATGCTGGTGCAGATCCTTGGGGTAGGACTTTGACCTAGGAGGAATCTCAGGAGAATTTTGTGGGAGATGTGAACCTTTTATGGAATGCAGTTATCCAAACCTTAAGTGAGTCTTTTTCTCACTAATTATCTAATACTCCCAAAAAGGCCTGTCTTCTCAATCATATCCCAACACTTACATGATGCATGAGAAGCATTTTCAGTTACACAAGGCTGTTTGAACCCTGGGATACGGTGAAAGTGTCATTAGTGGCCTGTTTGGTGTTTTTTGCAGCAAACTCTGTCCTGGCCCGAGGATTACTGATCAAGTTCCCTAACTTCAGATTATATTACAAAGCTCCAGAATGTTGTGGTACTGGCCCCAAAACAGAAATACAAATGAATGAACAGGATAGCACACCCAGAAATAAACCCACGCACATATGGTTAATTAATCTATAACAAAGAAGGCAAGAATATTCAGTGTAGAAAACAGTCTCTTTGACAAGTGGTGCTGGGAAAACTGGACTGCTACATGTGAAAGAATGAAATTAGAACATTCTCTAGTATGATACACAAAAATAAACGCGAAATGGATTAAATACCTCAATGTTAGACTGAATACTATACAACTCCTAGAGGAAAACATCGGCAGAACACTTCTTGACATAAATCTCTACAATATCTTTTTGGATCTATCTCCTAGAGTAATGGAAATAAAAACAAAAATAAACAAATGGGACCCAATTAAACTTACAAGCTTTTGCACAGTAAAGAAAACCATTTATAAAAAAAAAAAAACCTACAGAATGAGAGAAAATATTTGCAAATGATGTGAATAACAAGAGATTCATCTCCAAAATATACAAAAATCTCATAGAGCTCAGTCAAAAAACAACCCAACCAGAGAATGGGCAGAAGATCTAAATAGACATTTCTCCAAAGAAGACATACAGAGGGTAAAAAAGCACGTGAAAAGATGGTCAGCATTGCTAATTATTAGAAAAATGTGAATCAGAACTACAATGAGATTCCATCTCACACCAATCGGAATGGCCATCCTCAAAAAGTCTACAAGTAGTGGAAGGGAGCCCTCCTACACCATGGGTGGGAATGTAAACTGGTGCAGCCACGATGGAGAACAGCATGGAGGGTCCTCAAAAACTAAAGATAGAGCGATTCTATGATCGAGCAGTCCCACTCCTGACTGTATATCCAGAGAAAACCATACTTTGAAAAGATGCATGCCCTCGCAGTGGGGCATGCATTCTCAATAACTGAGACATGGAAGCCACCTAAATGTCCATCAATGGTGCTAGATATATAACTATGGAATACTACTCAGGCATAAAAAAGTGAAAGAACACCGTTTGCATAACATCAGTTCAGTTCAGTTGCTCAGTCATGTCCGACTCTTTGCGACCCCATGGATTACAGCACACCAGGCCTCCCTGTTCATCAGCAGCTCCTGGAGTTTACTCAAACTCATGTCCGTTGAGTTGGTGATGTCATCCAACTGTCTCATTCTCTGTCTTTCCCTTCTCCTCCCGCCTTCAATCTTTCCCAGCATCGGGGTCTTTTCCAGTGAGTTGGTGCTTCGAATCAGGGGGCCATAGTATTGGAGTTTCAGCTTCAGCATCAGTCTTTCCAAAAAATATTCAGGACTGATTTCCTTGAGAATTGACGGGTTTGATCTTGCAGTCTAGCACCACAGTTCCAAAGCATCAGTTCTTCAGCGCTCAGCTTTCTTTATAGTCCAGCTCTCACATCCATACATGACCACTGGAAAAACCATAGCCTTGACTAGATGGACCTTTGTTGGCAAAGTAATGTCTCGCTGCTTTTTAATACGCTGTCTAGGTTAGTCATAACTTTTCTTCCAAGGAGTAAGCGTCTTTTAATTTCATGGCTGCAGTCACCATCTCCAGTGATTTTGGAGCCCCCCCAAAATAAGAGTAACATGGATGGACCTAAAAACTATCATCTGAGAGAAGTAAGTCAGACAGAGACAAATATCATGTGATACCACTTATGTGTGGAATCTGGAAAAATGATGCAAATGAACTTATTTACAAAGCAGACTCAGACAGAAAACAAACTTATGGCTGTTAAAGTTTATGCAGAGGGATAAATTAGGAGTTTGGGATGAAAGTATGTATAAAGTAGATATTAATAACTACCAAAGACCTACTGTATAGTGCAGGTAACTATACTCAGTTAACTTGTAATAACCTATAATGGAAGAGAATGTAAGAAAAGAATATATATGTATAGCTGAATCACTTTATGCCTAAAACTAACACAACATTGTAAATCACTATATTTCAATAAAAAATTTTTAAAAATATTGTCTTTGTTTTTTTTTAATTGTCTATATGGAACAGACAGTCTACTCTTCATAGGCTGGAGAAAATTCAGGCTCAGAGAAATGGTGCTTTTCTCAAAGTGATGGAAATTATATCTTACCCTTCATCCCACAAACTACAGTGAATGTTTCTTCATAAATAGCTCAGAAAATGAGCATTGTTTAGGATAAAGAGTCCACCCCCCCCTCCTTCCAGTTCTAAGCAATGAGACTTTTATTAAATGAAATATCAAATTAGCTTTCTAATGCATCAGTTTTAATAAATCTGCTGCTGCTGCTGCTGCTGCTGCTTCAGTCATGTCCAACTCTCTGACCCCATAGATGGCAGCCCAGCAGGCTTCTCCCTCCCTGGGATTCTCCAGGCAGGAACACTGGAGTGGGGTTAATAAATCTAATATTCATTAAAATAGTTCCTTTTATAAGCAGATAATAGAGCTTTTGCATTTGAAGTGACCCTCCCACCTTGCCCTCCCTGCCACTTTCTCAGTTCCCAAAGTGGCTGCTGAAGCCTCAGCACACAGCAGGGGCCCACTGGTTCACAGTTTGAAAAGGCTAGTTGTAGCATGTAATGACCAGCCAAAGCCAGCGAGGTTGAAGTTTCTTCACATCAACCCATGTTGTTTTGTTTTGTGCCAAAACCTGTGGGCCCTATTAACTCTTTTAATGCAGTACAGTGTGGCCAGGCTTAAAATGATTTGCTTTTATTTACTGGAGGATTAAAGTAAAAAAAAAGGTAGCCCCGTACACCATACAGATTTTCAGCCTGCGGTCCGTGATTACCAAGGTTAACTGTGGACTGACCATCCGTGGTTAATCACCTGCCAGTTTCCCTCTTGAGTCCTGCTTACCTGAGGTTCTTGGGCCAGGAGAGCCAGCAGAAGCTGCTGGGCTCTGTCCACCTCACTCTTCGTCTGGGTGTTTAAACGTACCCAGGGAAGGGCAGTAGGAGGTTGTCGGTAGCCTTTAACTCTTGTTGGGACCCTGTACTTGATTTATCTCCCCTGATTGATGCTCAGAAGGGATTTCTGAGCTCGGAAAGGGCTTTCCCCTGAGGAACCGGAAGGGTTACAGCAGCTGTCCTCCCAGCTGTCGGGCAGGTTCTTTTGGTGACCTTGGTGTCCGTGCTTTCTAGTGATGCCTGGGCTCCGTTCATCCTCACTACCCTGTCCGCAGTGGTGTTCTTACCCATGCTCACGGTTTCACTGTCAGACTGCAGCCGCATGAAGGACACAGGTGGCTCAGATGGTGAAGAATCTGCCTGCTATGGCGGGAGACTCAGTTCCATCCCTGGGTCAGGAAGATCCCCTGGAGGAGGAAATGGCAGCCACTCCAATATTCTTGCCTGGAGAACCCCATGGGCAGAGGAGCCTCATGGGCTACCATTCATGGGGTCACAGAGAGTCGGACGCGACTGAGAGACTAACAGTTCCACAGCAGGCACGACATCTGCCAAAACCTGGCCTTACTTTTGTTTCATAAGAAGAGATCGTTTAAGACTGCTGACTCTCAAACGCAAACATCCTCTTTTAGAAAGGAGTAGAGTGCCCCTGGAGCGCTCCAGGTTGTCCCTCAGGTGCCTGAGGCCGAGCGGTGGTGTCGGTTCCCTTAACCCGGTGTCCCCCTCGGTTCCCGCCGTGGTGGCGTGTGTCCCGCGAGTGGCTCTCGTTGGGGGGGGGTCGAGGCGG
>SJYC01011481.1:0-32090 GCA_006408675.1 Madoqua kirkii | reverse complement strand
GAAGTAGAAATCCCATCAGTGGAAAAGTAAGGGGTGAATGGACAGAAATTCCTTACTTTAATAATAATCAGGGATTGGGGAGAGGGAAACAACCTTCTTAAAATGAAGGGGAAAAAAAAGTTTTTTTTGTTTCATAAATTTCGAAAGAATTTGTTTTACACGTTAAACGAATTGTTTTAACTTGCTGAGAACAAGTAACAGGGACTATCAGATGGGAAGGAGTGTTCTACGCCTTCTTCACTGCTCCACGCGCAGTTCCCGGGACTGAGGACGCTCCACTCTCTCAGCTTCCTCCACTGGATGCACGGTGGTCCCGGGGGCTGTGGGGCCCTTGGCGGGGCTGGGGCAGGGGTGCCCTCAACAGCCCTTGGGCCGTGGGCGCATCCCTCCGCCGCTGGCCCTGGAGCCTGCCTGCCGCGTGGGTTTGGATGACGCACTATCCTCACTCATGCATGCGTTACCCTCTGACTGCGGTTCAGTTTGGTGGCTGCTGTTCATTCCGTAAGTGAGCGCTGGCTACTCAGAGCGTTCCTTTGGCCAGCTGCCAGTATTCCACAGTCGTTACTCTGCCCTGTAATCAGGCCATCTCTCAGACACCTCTGCGGTCAGAGTTCTCCTGAACCTCTTGGGTTGTAGAGTCTGGAGTCTTTCATTCACTTAGGCGAGTAGTTCCAAACAAAGTGTCAACGTGTAAATTTTCTCTGAGTTTTTATGTTATTGACATCTGAAAGCCAGTCATCTCTATTAACTCGTAATTTTGTGAGTCTGTGGTATGTGACCCCTGAAACGACAGTGCTCGCCATGGTTCGATTTTAATATTTCTGTGCTTAGGACCTCATATTTACTTAACCTTAATTGATTGATTTTTCCTTTTAATAGGTAAGAAGTAGACTTATTCTAGTCCATTCTAAAGGAGATCAGTCCTAGGTGTTCATTGGAAGGACTGATGCTAAAGCTGAAACTCCAATACTTTGGCCACCTGATGCGAAGAGCTGACTCATTTGAAAAGACTCTGATGATGGGAACGATTGAGGGCAGGAGAAGGGGACGACAGAGGATGAGACGGTTGGATGGCATCACTGCCTCGATGGACATGAGTTTGAGTAAACTCTGGGAGTTGGAGATGGACAGGGAGGCCTGGCGTGCTGCGGTTCATGGGGCCGCAAAGAGTTGGACACAACTGAGCGACTGAACTGAACTGAGAACGGGCTTTGCCTTATTTATTTTTGGCTGTGCTGGGTGTGTGTTGCTGTGCGCGGGCTTTCTCTAGTTGCAGCGAGGCAGACCACGCTTCATTGAGGTGCACAGGCTTCTCATTGTGGTGGCTTCTCTTGTTGCCCAGCACCGGCTCTAGGGTGTGGGATTCAGGTGGCTGTGGCACTCAGGCTTAGTTTCTCTGCTGCATCTGGGGTCTTCCTCAACCGGAGAGCGAACCTGTTTCCATGAGTTCCAGAAGGAATGTCTGTGCCCTCCACTCTCCGTCAGGGTCCTCGTCTATGGGGCAACTAAAGTCTCTTGATGTCTAGTGATTTCTGTCAAAAATATTTTAGGCATATCAAGTAAATACATTTATAGGTTCTTTTTCTACCCCCTTTTCACAATGGTGCAATATGAAAGTGAAAGTTTCTTAGTCATGTTTGACTCCTTGTGACCATGTAGACTCATGGAATTCTCCAGGCCCGAATACTGAATTAGGTAGCATTTCCCTACTCCAGGGTATCTTCCCAACCCAGGGATGGAACCCAGGTCTCCCACATTACAGGTGGATTCTTTACCAGCTTAGGCACAGTTGAGTCACTCAGTTGTGTCCAACTCTTTGCAACCCCATGGACCACAGCACACCAGGCTTCCCTGTCCATCACCAACTCTGGGAACTTGATCAAACTCATGTCCATCGAGTTGGTAATGCCATCCAACCATCTCATCCTCTGTCATCCCCTTCTGCCTTCAATCTTTCTCAGCATCAGTGTTTTTTCCAGTGAGTCAGCTCTTTGCATCAGGTGGCCAGAGTATTAGAGTTTCAGCTTCAGTATCAGTCCTTCCAATGAAAGTCCTTCCAATGAATATTCAGGACTGATCTACTTTAGGATGGACTGGTTGGATCTCCTTGCAGTCCAAAGGACTCAAGAGTCTTCTCCAACACCACAGTTCAAAAGCATCAATTCTTCAGCACTCATCTTTCTTTATAGTCCAACTCTCCCATACATGACCACTGGAAAAACCATAGCCTTGACTAGACGGACCTTTGTTAGCAAAGTAATGTCTCTGCTTTTTAATATGCTGTCTAGGTTGGTCACAGCTTTTCTTCCAAGGAGCAAGTGTCTTCATTTCATGGCTGCAGTCACTATCTGCAGTGATTTGGAGCTTAGCTACAAGGGAAGCCCCCATACCATGACCCATGACCTTTCTCTTAATTTAAAGAGATAGGCTGTCTGGCAGGCAGAAAGTGCCTTTCTGGAAGTGGTGGTGGTGGTGGTGGTGGTGGTGGTGGTGTTGTGGTTTAGTCGCTCAGTCATGTCTGAGTACTTGTGACCCCACGGACTGTAGCCCACCAGGCACCTGTCCATGGGATTCTCTAGGCAAGAATACTGGAGTGGGTTGCCATTTCCTTCTCCAGCAGATCTTCCCAACCCAGGAATTGAACCTGTCGTGCAGTATGTAACCTGTGCTATACATGTGCTAATGTGAATGATCTCCTGAGATATTATTAAAGGAAAAAAAAAAATGCACTGTTTTCCTGTTGTTGGAATTTAGGTTGATTCTTTTTATTACAAGTTGCAGTGAGTGATTCAGTCATTTCAGTGTGCAAATATATCTGAAGAAAGCTCCTGAAAGTGCACTTGCTGCGCCCGGTGTTTACAGAATGTTTCCGGTATTGACTAGTGGCAGGTCTAGAGGATTCTCAGCTCCTCCCTCTCTGTTGTACCCTTCCCCACCACAATATGGCCAATACGGCTTTGCTGATCTGATTGGGGGGAAATGGTGCTTAGGATAGCTTGATGATCTCTTCTGAAAATGTTACTTTTGAAATTGAGCATTTTTTTCATGGGCTTACGAGCGCTTTGTGTTTCTTAGGTACTGTAGTCATGATATTAGAATGGAGTACTTTTGGGAGGTTACGCAGTTTATTTTGTATTATATGGTGGTGTGTGTTTGTTTTGGCCGTGCTGGGTCTTCTTGCCGCTCGGGCTGCCCTCTGGTTGTGGTGCCTGGGCTTCTCTTTGCAGCGGCTTCTCCGGTGGGGCGTGGCCTCTAGGGCGCTCCGGGTTTAGTGGTTGCGGCCTGTGAACTCAGTCGCTTCAGCTCCTGGGCTCCAGAGCGCATGCTCAATAGTTGTGGCGTTTGGGCTTCGTTCCTTTGCAGCGTGTGGGATCTTCCCAGGCCAGGGATCGAACCCATGTCTCCTGCATTGGCTGGCGGTTTCTTTCTTTGCCGCTGAGCCATCAGGGAAGCCCAAGGTGGTTTGTTTATTTCTTAAACTATTAGAGAAATTAGCTTTTTGCCTATTAAGTTGCATTATTTCCCTAGTTTATATTAGCAATGTTGCTTGTAATCACTTTTATGTAATAAACTATTTTTGGTTTGGCAGTCATATTTGTTATTCAGAGTTTTGAATCATTCTTAGAAAGGCATGTCCCACTTTGATGTGATAAAAGTCATTCTCTGGTTTCTTCTAAAGTTTTGGTTATTCAGGTGTTTGTATTTAGAACTTGCATACAAAGGTCTTCAGTATGAATCCAACTTAATTTTTTTCTTTTTTTTGCCAGCTTTCTGGCCGCTTTTTATCCCAGATCTCTGGCTAGTTTTCCAGTATTACTTACTGAATAAATCCCTCTGGATTTAAAGTGCTTCCTTTATCATCTAGGAAATTCCTCTGTAATCTGGGTCTATTTCTGGGGTTTCCCTCTTGTCCCATTGATCTTTCAGCCCACATACACCCTGCCCCACACTTGTAAGTTATTTTGGTGTTACAGTATCTCACAGGGCTAGTCTCCCTCTCTCCTCCTCATTTTAGAACCTATTTATTATTCCAGATGATTTAAAAATCAGCTTTCTAATCTATCTTACCCTACCATACCACGCCCTTCTAAAAAAAGAAAAAAAAATTGTGATGTTGTCTTCTTTGGATTATGTTACCTTTACAGATTGAAAGTAGGCACATTAAGAGTGATAAAACTTCAAAAACAGGGTATGGCTTTCCATGTATTTCTTTTGTGCTCTTCAACTGTGTTTGACGTTTTCATCTTATCAGGGTTTTATTCATTTCCTGTTAAATTGATTTATATATTTTAACTTCTGTGGCCTTTAAAAAATAGTGTTATTTATGTATTTGTTTTGGCCACACTGCATCTTCGTTGCTCCCGGCTTCTCTCTAGTCGCAGTGAGCAGGGGGCTGTTCCTTTGTTGCAGTGTGAGGGCTTGTCCTTGGGGTGATGTCCCCTGTTGCAGAGTATAGGCTGTAGACGGGTGGGCTTGAGCGGCTGTGGCTCGAGGAAACGGTAGTTGCAGCTCCGAGGCTCTAGAGCACAGGTTTGATGGTTGTGGCACACAGGCTTGGCTGCTCTGCATCACGTGGGGTCTCCAAGAGCCAGACACGACTGAGTGACTGGACTGAAGTCAACTGATTGGCAGGCACATGCTTTACCACTGAGCTACCAGGAAAGCCCTTTTTTTATTCTTTTTTTGCTTTGAAAAAAAAGTTTTCTTTTTCCCATGTGTTTTCTCATTGATTGTTGTCGTGCACATGTTGCCTTCTTGATTTTTGTATATTAATTTTCTACCCCACTATCTTCCTTCCTAAAATTCTCTTCATGTTGATCAGTTCAATTCAGTTGCTCATTCGTGTCTGTCTCTTTGTGACCCTGTGGACTGTAGCACTCCAGACCTCCCTGTCCATCAGCAATTCCTGGAGTGTACTCAAACTCATGCCCATTGAGTCGGTGATGCCATCCAACCATCTCATCCTCTGTCGTCCCCTTCTCCTTCCGCCTTCAATCTTTCCCAGCATCAGGGGCTTTTTAAAGGAGTCAGCTCTTTGCATGAGGTGGCCAAAGTATTGGAGTTTCAGCTTCAGCAACAGTCCTTCCAATGAATATTTAGGACTCATTTCCTTAGGAAATCAGAACTGGTTGGATCTCCTTGTACTCCAAAGGACTCTCAAGAGTCTTTTCCAACACCACAGTTCAAAAGGATCAACTCTTAAGCACTCAGCTTTCTTTATAGTCCAACTCTCACATCCATACATGACCACAGGAGAAACCATAGCTTTGACTAGACAGATCTTTGTTGGAAAAGTAATATCTCTGCTTTTTAATATGCTGTCTAGGTTGGTCATAATTTTTCTTCCAAGGAGTAAGCATCTTTTAATTTCATGGCTGCACTCACCATCTGCAGTGAGCCCCCCAAAATAAAGTCTGTCACTGTTTCCATTGTTTCCCCATCCATTTGCCATGAAGTGATGGGACCGGATGCCATGATCTTCATTTTCTGAATGTTGAGTTTTAAGCCAACTTTCTCACTCTCCTGTTTCACTTTCATCAAGAGGCTCTTTTAGTCCTTCGCTTTCTGCCATAAGGATGGTGTCATCTGCATATCTAAGGTTATTGATATTTCTCCCGGCAATCTTGATTCCATGCTTGATGATCTCTTCTGAAAATGTTACTTTTGAAATTGAGCATTTTTTTCATGGGCTTACGAGCGCTTTGTGTTTCTTAGGTACTGTAGTCATGATATTAGAATGGAGTACTTTTGGGAGGTTACGCAGTTTATTTTGTATTATATGGTGGTGTGTATTTGTTTTGGCCGTGCTGGGTCTTCTTGCCGCTCGGGCTGCCCTCTGGTTGTGGTGCCTGGGCTTCTCTTTGCAGCGGCTTCTCCGGTGGGGCGTGGCCTCTAGGGCGCTCCGGGTTTAGTGGTTGCGGCCTGTGAACTCAGTCGCTTCAGCTCCTGGGCTCCAGAGCGCATGCTCAATAGTTGTGGCGTTTGGGCTTCGTTCCTTTGCAGCGTGTGGGATCTTCCCAGGCCAGGGATCGAACCCAAGTCTCCTGCATTGGCTGGCGGTTTCTTTCTTTGCCGCTGAGCCATCAGGGAAGCCCAAGGTGGTTTGTTTATTTCTTAAACTATTAGAGAAATTAGCTTTTTGCCTATTAAGTTGCATTATTTCCCTAGTTTATATTAGCAATGTTGCTTGTAATCACTTTTATGTAATAAACTATTTTTGGTTTGGCAGTCATATTTGTTATTCAGAGTTTTGAATCATTCTTAGAAAGGCATGTCCCACTTTGATGTGATAAAAGTCATTCTCTGGTTTCTTCTAAAGTTTTGGTTATTCAGGTGTTTGTATTTAGAACTTGCATACAAAGGTCTTCAGTATGAATCCAACTTAATTTTTTTCTTTTTTTTGCCAGCTTTCTGGCCGCTTTTTATCCCAGATCTCTGGCTAGTTTTCCAGTATTACTTACTGAATAAATCCCTCTGGATTTAAAGTGCTTCCTTTATCATCTAGGAAATTCCTCTGTAATCTGGGTCTATTTCTGGGGTTTCCCTCTTGTCCCATTGATCTTTCAGCCCACATACACCCTGCCCCACACTTTGTAAGTTATTTTGGTGTTACAGTATCTCACAGGGCTAGTCTCCCTCTCTCCTCCTCATTTTAGAACCTATTTATTATTCCAGATGATTTAAAAATCAGCTTTCTAATCTATCTTACCCTACCATACCACGCCCTTCTAAAAAAAGAAAAAAAAATTGTGATGTTGTCTTCTTTGGATTATGTTACCTTTACAGATTGAAAGTAGGCACATTAAGAGTGATAAAACTTCAAAAACAGGGTATGGCTTTCCATGTATTTCTTTTGTGCTCTTCAACTGTGTTTGACGTTTTCATCTTATCAGGGTTTTATTCATTTCCTGTTAAATTGATTTATATATTTTAACTTCTGTGGCCTTTAAAAAATAGTGTTATTTATGTATTTGTTTTGGCCACACTGCATCTTCGTTGCTCCCGGCTTCTCTCTAGTCGCAGTGAGCAGGGGGCTGTTCCTTTGTTGCAGTGTGAGGGCTTGTCCTTGGGGTGATGTCCCCTGTTGCAGAGTATAGGCTGTAGACGGGTGGGCTTGAGCGGCTGTGGCTCGAGGAAACGGTAGTTGCAGCTCCGAGGCTCTAGAGCACAGGTTTGATGGTTGTGGCACACAGGCTTGGCTGCTCTGCATCACGTGGGGTCTCCAAGAGCCAGACACGACTGAGTGACTGGACTGAAGTCAACTGATTGGCAGGCACATGCTTTACCACTGAGCTACCAGGAAAGCCCTTTTTTTATTCTTTTTTTGCTTTGAAAAAAAAGTTTTCTTTTTCCCATGTGTTTTCTCATTGATTGTTGTCGTGCACATGTTGCCTTCTTGATTTTTGTATATTAATTTTCTACCCCACTATCTTCCTTCCTAAAATTCTCTTCATGTTGATCAGTTCAATTCAGTTGCTCATTCGTGTCTGTCTCTTTGTGACCCTGTGGACTGTAGCACTCCAGACCTCCCTGTCCATCAGCAATTCCTGGAGTGTACTCAAACTCATGCCCATTGAGTCGGTGATGCCATCCAACCATCTCATCCTCTGTCGTCCCCTTCTCCTTCCGCCTTCAATCTTTCCCAGCATCAGGGGCTTTTTAAAGGAGTCAGCTCTTTGCATGAGGTGGCCAAAGTATTGGAGTTTCAGCTTCAGCAACAGTCCTTCCAATGAATATTTAGGACTCATTTCCTTAGGAAATCAGAACTGGTTGGATCTCCTTGTACTCCAAAGGACTCTCAAGAGTCTTTTCCAACACCACAGTTCAAAAGGATCAACTCTTAAGCACTCAGCTTTCTTTATAGTCCAACTCTCACATCCATACATGACCACAGGAAAAACCATAGCTTTGACTAGACAGATCTTTGTTGGAAAAGTAATATCTCTGCTTTTTAATATGCTGTCTAGGTTGGTCATAATTTTTCTTCCAAGGAGTAAGCATCTTTTAATTTCATGGCTGCACTCACCATCTGCAGTGAGCCCCCCAAAATAAAGTCTGTCACTGTTTCCATTGTTTCCCCATCCATTTGCCATGAAGTGATGGGACCGGATGCCATGATCTTCATTTTCTGAATGTTGAGTTTTAAGCCAACTTTCTCACTCTCCTGTTTCACTTTCATCAAGAGGCTCTTTTAGTCCTTCGCTTTCTGCCATAAGGATGGTGTCATCTGCATATCTAAGGTTATTGATATTTCTCCCGGCAATCTTGATTCCATTGTGCTTCATCCAGCCCAGCGTTTCTCATGATGTACTCTGTGTATAAGTTAAATAAGCAGGGTGACGATATACAGCTTTGACGTACTCCTTTCCCAATTGGGAACCAGTCTGTTCTTCCATGTCCAGTTCAAACTGTTGCTTCTTAACCTGCATAGATTTCTCAGGAGGCAGGTCAGGTGTGTATAGATTTTGTCTTACTTTGGTGTCATTGTATTTGCTTAACTTTTTTAAAAAGAAATTCTTTTTCTGTGTTTTGGAGTAGTTTAATATTGTTTTTTTCTGTACTTAAGCATTTGGGAATGATCTGTGAGGCTCTCTAGGCCTGGTGCTTTGTGGGTGTGGGGGATGCGTGTGTTACTTTCTCTAATTTTTCTAACTTGTTTGTGTAGCTTTCCCATCTCCTTTGGAGTTAGTTTGGATAAATTATATTTTCCTAGGAAAATAAATCACTTTGTTGACTTTTCAGATTTACTTATATACAGTTGAACAATGTGTTCTTTTATTATTTTAATTACTACTGTGTCTTTAATATTTGTTATTTCTTGATTAGTTATTTGCTTTGCTATTTTTTTCCCTGAAGAAAGACCTATAAGAGCTATTGGCCTCATTTACAGGCTAATTTGTTCAGTTGTTATGACTGTTCCATGGGCTTTTCTGGTGACTCAGACAGTAAAGAATCCACCTGCAGTGCAGGAGTTGGTTAGTTGGTTCAGCCGTGTCCGACTCTTTGCGACCCCATGAATCGCAGCACTCCAGGCCTCCCTGTCCATCACCATCTCTCAGAGTTCACCCAGACTTACGTCCATCGAGTCCGTGATGTCATCCAGCCATCTCATCCTCGGTCGTCCCTTTCTCCTCCTGCCCCCAATCCTTCCCAGCATCAGAGTCTTTTCCAATGAGTCAACTCTTTGAATGAGGTGCCCAAAGTACTGGAGTTTCAGCTTCAGCATCATTCCTTCCAAAGAAATCCCAGGGTTGATCTCCTTCAGAATGGACTGGCTGGATCTCCTTGCAGTCCAAGGGACTCTCAAGAGTCTTCTCCAACACCACAGTTCAAAAGCGTCAATTCTTTGGCGCTCAGCCTTCTTCACAGTCCAACTCTCACATCTGTACATGACCACTGGAAAAACCATAGCCTTGACTAGACGGACCTTAGTCGGCAAAGTAATGCAAAGCAATGCAGGAGACCCTGGTTCAATCCCTGGGTCAGGAAGATCCCCTAGAGAAGGGCATGGCTACCCACTCCAGTATTCTTGCCTGGAGAATCCCTTGGACGGAGGGGTCCAGTGGGCTACAGTCTATGGGGTCACAAAGAGTCAGACACGACTAAGCAACTGACACACACACATTTTCTTAATTTGTATTCTCTTTACTGTCATTTCTTAGTTGAAATTAAAGAATGACAAGAAAGTGGTAAAATTTTTAGCCTGTTTATTTCCCAGGTACTTCACCGCCTTTTCCTTCTTCTGCCATAGGGATTAAGGAAGGAAACAGTTCTATTGATATTGTGCTTATATTGTGGCATTCAGTAGTCAGCTCAGATTCTGTTCCCATGAGATTAGCTGAAAATGTTACAATTAAATAGAAGCGGAACCAAGTGTTATTTAATTGATAAAGTTTGTGAAATTGTTTTGTCCGACTTCAATTCTGGAACACTATATATTTTTAAGTATATTTTAAAAAATACACTAGTGGATTTAAATGATGAAAAATTAGGTTTTTATTTCATTCTATTGTAGGAAAGTTAATAGAACTAATTTTAATTAAAAATTTAAAAGTTAAATTAGTATTTCAGAAGAGTTTTCATGCAGATTTGCTTATGAGCTTCTTAATGTTAAGAACAAAATGGGTTCTACCTCTTGAATTCTGCTTAAAATGGAGCTGATACTGTTTGTTTTAATTTACACTTCAGGGCTTTGGGGTGGGGAGCAGTAAAGAAAACCAAAATACTTAGAATATTTAAGAGACATAGAGGGCTCCCCTGTGGCTCATCTGGTAAAGAATCCACCTGCAATGCGGGAGACCTAGGTTCAGTCACTGGGTTGGGAAGATCCCCTGGAGAAGGGAACAGCTACTCACTCAAGTAGTCTGGCCTGGAGAATTCCAGGGACTGTATAGCCCATGAGGTTGCAAAGAGTTAGACATGACTGAGCAACTTTCACTTCACTTCAAGATACATAGAATATCCCCCGCTCCCCTAATTTCACAGAATGTGAAAACTCACTGAATGTTTTTTCACCCAATGACTACAGGAAATTAAAGGTAAACAGATTTAAATGCCAGTAGGACAGATTTTTTTTTTTAATTCTTTGATCTGTGGGACCATTTTTATCTTTTGCACTGTTTTTTCTTTTTCTGCCATCACACACCGAATCTGAAGGTCATTTCAGAAAGGTGTTGTTTTGTATTTGCTGTGGATTCTGTTTGGTTCAGTTCAGTTCGGTCGCTCAGTCGTGTCTGACTCTTGGGGACTGCAGCACTCCAGGCTGATGGACAGGGAGTCCATCACCAACTCCCGGAGTCTATCCAAACTCATGTCCATCGAGTTGGTGGTGCCATCCAACCATCTCATCTTCTGTCATCCCCTTCTTCTCCTGCCTTCAATCTTTCCCAGCATCAGGGTCTTTTCCAATGAGTTAGCTCTTCGCATCAGGTGGCCAAAGTATTGGAGCTTCAGCTTCAGTTCTTCTGATGAGTATTCAGGACTGATCTCCTTTAGGATGGACTGGTTGGATCTCCTTGCTGTTCAAAGGACTCTCAAGAGGCTTCTCCAACACCACAGTCCTCAGCTCCCTGCTGCACACAAACCCCCACCGCAGGTGGAGACTGTCACGTCGGTGGTGACAGGAGTGAGGTTAATGTCTGTGTTCTCCGACTTCAGTGTCTTCGGAGAAGTGAATGATGCTCTGGTGCAGAGTCCTTGTGCTGGACTGTACACCAGCTTGTGAAGCAGGATAGTGGGGCGAGTGGGGGGCGGAGGGTGCTGAAGGGTGGCCGCCAGGCTCACTGGGCAGAGGACATCCCACTGAGCCGCTCATGCCATTGCCAGTGTGTCATCATCTTAGTGTCAGTGAGAAAGAAGGTAAAGAAGAGGGTCTTCCCTGTGTCATCCTTCTGAGGGGGTCATCATACACGCTCCTGTGCCTGGCGGCTCTGAATCTGCCATCCCCCCAGGCCCTGCTCTTTGCCCTTTTGAAACAGGACCTGGTTGGGATTCTCCAATGGGAATCAAGCTGTGTCCGGCAGGGGGTAGGGGGATGAGATTCCACCCCCTTGGGCCCTCCCCAGGTCTGGGCCTTCCCCACCGTGCCATCCGGGCATCTCTGACAAGTGCCCACTGAGCGTCTTCATCTTGGACCACGTTGATGGTTTCAGAGGCCGACTTTGCTAGTGAACCAGGCGGATGAAAGAACCGTGCTAACGTGTCGGGTGGCTGTCTCCCCTCCCCAGGAAATGCTCTCCGGGGTGGTGGTCATATCTGGGAAGGACTCGGTCCAGCACCAGGGCCTCTCCCTGACGGTGGAAGGAACCGTGAACCTGCAGCTCAGTGCCAAGAGCGTGGGGGTGTTCGAAGCCTTCTATAATTCTGTTAAGGTAAGAATGCCTGACTGGCACGTTTTTAGTTCCTTTTCCAAATGTTTGGGGTTGGTGTGCACGAGCTGCCTTAGCGTCACTGTTGTTATTTGCTAGGAATGGTTGCAGGCTTGCTTTTATGACTCAGTAATCAAACTGAAAAAGCACATGCAGATATTTTGCTTCTGAATATATGCTGTTATCAAAAGTCTGCTTGTGTTTATTCTCATCAGACAGGGTTAGGGGGACTTGAGGGGGATACCTTCAGCCCTCAGAGAGCCCAGAGCCCTCTGGGAAGTTGTGCCTGGGCCTTCCCACCTCTCACCTTCCTAAAGCAAAACTGTTATTATCATTTATTAGTCCAGCTGCGTCCAGGTAAAACGCGGGTGGAACCCTTCTTTCCTGTCGCTTGTGGTTCTTTGTTCTAGGATGTAAACTTTCTGCTGGATGTAGAGTTTCCTTTTCCTGAAAGGCAGATTTAACTCTTAAGTTCTGAGGAGAAAGAGTTAAGGGGAAAGAAGGGTTCACAAAGAGCATGCAGATTTCAGGGCCTGTCCACACATCCCCACAGCTTTCTTTTCTCTTCCTCCGTCAGCACTTGAGAGACTCACTTCCAGAGTTGTGGGTTTTCTCAGTGTGGTTGTAAACCAAGGCTCGAGTAGCACCTGCTGTAGAGGCACGTGTGAGCACAGTCTGGCTCCCAGGGCCCAGATTGCCAGGTGCCCCGGGCGGGGGCTGGGGGCTTGGGGTGGGCAGGAGGGGATCTGCTCCTCCCCAGGTTCCTTGCAAGTCTGATTCACACTGAAGGTGGGGTACATGTCTGAAGGGTTGTTAGGGGATGATCAAGCTGAATACTTGGGGATAAGAGACAGAAATGTATCGGTGCATTTCCTACTTAAACCCAGCACCGCAGCATCCAACCCTAGAAATGAACCCAACTTGGGCAGCGCCAGGCTGCACTGAGCAGCAGGGTGGTAGCAGCCGGTGTGGGGGTGGGGGGCCGGGGTCTCCCAGGAGGTGATTTACTAGCCACAGTCGCGTGACAAGGAGCGCGGGCTGATGGACCAACTTGCGCGTGTCCTTGCAGCCCATCCAGGTCATCAACAGTACCATCGAAATGGTGAAGCCAGGAAAATTTCCCGGCGGCAAAACAGAAATTCCTTTCGAGTTTCCGCTGCACGTGAAGAGTAACAAAGTTCTGTACGAGACGTACCACGGCGTGTTCGTCAGCATCCAGGTGCGTGGCCCGACTTCTCTTCCGCATGACAGCTTGTTCTGTGTGTCACTGAAAGTTGGTAAATAAACGGGCCCAAGAGCTTAACGCTGTAGGTATTGCTGAGCCCCTCCTGTGTTCAGTACTGGTTTCTCATCGTGCCGTGCAGAACACAGTGTGTGTGTGTAGGTACGACCGGTATCCTCGAGGGAGACTCTGGAGAGCCCACAGCGTAGCTTCTCCTCGGGAGTCCCGCCGTTTCTCGGGCTCCATGCAGGCCGTGCTGACGCCGTCAGGGGTGCTTTATTGTTGGGAATGGATAGGCCCTCACGCCTCTCTGGTGCCTGCACCGACTTGTCTGTTTCGCATGTATAAATATCTCTTTGTTTCATACCCAAAGGCTACCACTCTGACATAGGCCTGTACTCTTTATTGAAGAGCCCGTGTAAATGAGTGGGGGGGGGGTGGATTTATGACTTCCTCTCCACCTCTGCCGGTTCAGGATGTCTGTCACAGTCCCCATTGTTGTCTGAGGCGCAGTTTGGAGTCATGACTCAGAGCAAGAGAAAAAGAGCCTTTCCTTTATTCAGTGGAAAGAAAGGTACTTTTGTGATATCAGCCCTGCAGCCGGTCCCTCGCCGGATGAGACAAAAGCATTTTGTCTCACGTGTGTGCAAGAGGGCTGGCAGTTAGGAAATTTTTTTGATTTATTAAGTTTTAGCTGAAATTTGGTCCTGGTAGAGACGATTCCCCTGCTTAAAAATGCAGCGCTTTAAAAATAAAAATCCTCCGAACACTCATGAGAGTTTAACTCATGGTTTGTGTGCATGTGGGTTTTATGAATGGCTTGAAAGATTGGTCAAAAAGAAACACATGTAGTGTGATGTAATCTGTTGCAGTAAATATCTTTCTGTACAAAAACTTTTCTGATCCTTTCTTGTCAGTGCACCTGTTTCAGCAGTAAATACACTGAAGGCTTCGGGCCGCTCGTAAGACGGGACAGTAAAGTGTCTGGACTCAAAAGGAGCCACTTTCGTAGACGCAGCTGGTGTAGAGAACCAGGTCCTCTGACCTGCTTTCAAGATGCAGAATATTTTTACCATGAAAGAAAGTGAATGAAAACTGCTTTTTTTTTTTTTTTTTTGGCAAGACTGAAAATCTCTCAGTTCAATTCAGTTCAGTCGCCTTAGTCGTGTCCGACTCTTTGCAACCCCATGAACCACAGCACGCCAGGCCTCCCTGCTCATCACCAGCTCCTGGAGTCCACCCAAACCCATGACCATTGAGTCGGTGATGTCATCCAGCCATCTCATCCTCGGTCGTCCCCTTCTCTTCCTGCCCCCAACCCCACCAGCATCAGGGTCTTTTCCAGTGAGTCAGCTCTTCACATCAGGTGGTCAAATTATTGGAGTTTCAGCTTCATCAGGCCTTCTAGTGAACACCCAAGGACTGATCTCCTTTAGGATGGACTGGTTGGGTCTCCTTGCAGAAAATCTCTCAAACATCGCATTTTCAAAATTATTTTTTTCTCTTGTCAGAATCACCATCAACCTGGTTTACCCACGCAGCTCTTCTTTGATGCTGTCTATTTACTAATAGAAGCATACATTCATTAGAAACAATAGAATAACATCCAATTTTCTGTGGTCATACTTCTTACTTGTCACTTTCTTTTCCTGTGTTTAGCATTCTTGTTAAAAGATTCATTTGTTTAACATAAAGTCTCACCTTTTTTCCACATACTGCCTGGAAGGGCATCAGATGAAAATAGAAAACCTTGGGGTCCTGTGCAGCTGTGTGTGAGCTGGAAACCAGTTCAGATGCAAAAGGAGAGTTAGCATGTGGTTAATTCTTTAGTAAATAGTCACCCTGACCTCGGTTTGTTTTGGTCATTAGATTTTACCACTTTGAGGGTCAACCTCAGAACGTTGTAATGTGAAATTCTGCACCTCCCCAAATATCTCATAAATTTCTGAAACCATAGAGATGCCCTCTCAACCGCATATTTATAAGAGCTGGTCACTCTTTCGCTTATCACCTAGATTCAACATTTATTAGAATTTTGCCACCTTTGTTTCATCTGTATTCTGAATCATTTCAAAGTTAGTTACAGAATCTTGACACTTCGTCTTAAAATCACCAGAAGATAGGGACGTTCTTTCTAGATAACGCCAGTTAATGTTTTCACACCTCTCAGTAGGAACAGAAATTCTCCTGTGTCATCTAATTCCCAGTTCTTAACTCAGATTCGTCATTGCTTCTTTTGAGAAGCATGCGTCTTGGGAGACACCAGGATTGCGACTTCCTGATCTCGTTCTCGTCCGTGCACTCATTCAGTCTCTGGACAGGCCTTCTTCCAGCCTCTTGATTGGACAGTGGGCAGGTGCCACCCAGAGGGGCAGTGACCACCGCGGTCCCACAGAGTGTGGCCCTCTCAGCGCCAGGACTCATCACACTTTCCGTGAAGATTTCCCGGGTGTGTCGCTTGGGAGTGAAGGTGTTCTTGTTGAGCCTTAACAACAGTCTTTCTCAGATCATACGGGTCAGACACTTTTCATTTATTGTTTGAATTGCGTTGTGGTACCCTAATGTAAAAATAGTAAAAAGCCCGACAACATAAAGGATTTAAAATGTAGCCAGTAGTAGGTTGCCAGCTCGCAGGGCCTGGTTTCCTCGTCGCTTCTTAGGCGGAGGGCTCCATCATATTTGCTCTGATTCTCCTCAGCCACATCTGCATCCATCTCTCATCCTTATTTGTAGATAGAGCATACAGGAAGCTGTCAGTCTTGCCAGCTGTCTTCTTGTACACCACTTTTTCCTTTAAAAGTTGTTTAAATCACAGGGTAGTTTTATTTTTGTTCTACTCTCGTGGCCCTACTAGTGGGGTTTTATACTGTTAACAAAGTACAGTGGTGCCAACACTTCTGCTGAAATGGTTTATTCAGAAGTAAATGATCGAGATGCCTGTCCTCCTGGTTCATGGTGAAAATATCCCGTCTGCTTTAATTCGTTGGCCTGTGTCTTCTTTCCTCATTCCCGTCCATGGTGTGTTTACTGTCAGTCAGGAGAGATCGCATCTTGGGGCTTCCCTGGCAGTCCAGTGGCTAAGGCTCCACACTTCCAGTAAAGGGGACTTGGGTTCCTCCCTGGTCAGGGAATGAAGGCCCCACATGTCACACAGCACGGCCAAAGAGCCCTGCTCATGTCTGACCCTCCTTAACCTCCCGTAGGTCTTGCCATGTAGATCACTCATTAATAATTGGGAAAGATCCAGACAGAGTGAAAGATCCAGGGCTTTGCAGCAGACAGACTTGGGCTTGAGTTACCATACTGCATAAAGATTGGGAGCGTGGGTGTCTGCCGCAGGCAGGTGTAAACTCAGATCTCACCTCTGTGACCCAGACAGCCTTCATGACCTCTCCTCGTGGGGGTTGATGAGGTCTCTTTGTGAAGTACTTACTCAGCCTAGTTCCCAGCACCCAGAACATGCCAAGTAAATAATCACCGAATGATTAAATAAATGAATTACTGGTGACTAATCTGTATGTCAACCGTCCTTGCCTTTGTATTGTCAGAATTAATCAAGAAAGTGCTGTGAAAGAATTTAGTGAAAATCATTCAGTCATGTCTGACTCTTTGTGAGCCCATGGACTGTAGCCCTGCCAGGCTCCTCTGTCTGTGGGATTCTCCACGCAAGAATACTGGAGTGGGTAGCATTCCCTTCTCCAGGGGATCTTCTAACTCAGGGATCGAACCAAGGTTTCCATGCAGTTCCTAAAACACATTGATGTTTTCCCATTTTCTCATCTTTCTGCCCACTCCCACTCATCACCTGCTGCCTTATATTACAATTACTGTTTTCACACTTTAAAAAAGCCTTTAGTGACCAAAAGTTGGTACCCATTATTCACACTGTTTCATTTACAAATTATAGAAATCTCGCTCAAACTGGCTTAGCCAAAAAAGGGACATTGGACCCTGGAACTCACGATTCCAGGGGGCTGTCTAGGCTGGGAGAGGGGACACCGGTCAGCCCCCAGCTCGGTGTTCTTGGTGGCAGAGAACATTCTCCTGGCTTGGCCACCCCCGCAGAAAGGATTCTTCCCCTGGTCTAGCAGCGGTCCTGGCTCTGGTCACTTCCACACCAGGGTGGGATGGGGGAAGCCAGCCCTCCCAAACCCCTGAGGTTGAAAAGGAGGAAGGGTCGTTCCCATCGAGAAAAGAATCAGGGAGGCCAGGCCGTCCCTAGCAAAACCTGCCCATAGTGTGTGGGCTGTACAGGAAGGACGACACAGATACACACGTGTGTGTCATGTATACACACGGAACAGATGCATATGTATTGCAGTCCTTGCTGAGCTAGTCCGGCTGAGGAGGCCAGACCGAAATCTTGATAGAGAATATGTGTGTTTTTGCCCCTGGGAAATCCACGGACAGAGGAGCCTGGTGGGCTACAGTCCTTGGGATGGCAAAAGAGTGGGTCACGACTTAGCGACTAACAGTAGCAACAGATGTATATGTGTGTGTGTATATATATATGATTGAGACTGTACACACACACATATAAAGGCCCTTGTAGACAACAGTGTTCTTTTCTGTTTCTTTTCTAATGTTTCATCTCCCAGGAGAACCTTAATACGTGGTAAGTACCTTAAGTACATAGTTCTTGTTTAACCTGGACAGGTCAGTCATAATAGTCATAACTTCTTGACTCACGACACACATGGTTCCAGTTCTACAAATTATTTGTAACGTTTTTCCCCAGATGATTAAAACAGTAGCTCGCTTTATTAAATGTATGCGATTTTTGTTTGTTTGTTTAAGAAGGTAATGTGCCATAGCGTTTTGTTAGCAGTCTCGCTGCCGTGGACAGGATGGGAAGGGACAGTCTCGAGTCAGGCCGGGTTTCCACCCTGGTGCCCGGCTCTGTGGGCACTTCGCGGGGCACAGGGCCTGTCTCACAGAAGGTATGGGCATCTGCCTCGTTGGCTATCTTGATGCTGCAGGGTTTGCAGCTCTGCTGCCATGATTTCTCATCCTTTCTACAAAGTTGCTGCTGTTTCACCCACAGCCGTGACGTGCCAGCCCTGACTTGTCATCTCACCGGGTCCTCACTAAAGTCGCATTGGTGTCCCCATCTTCCAGAGCCAGAAGCTGAAGCTCAGAAAGGCCGTGTTCCCTGTCCAGGCTCACACAGGGAGGCTGATGCCCAGCTCTGCCTCACGGGCCTTTCCCCGTGTGACAGGTGGGGCTCCGTGAGACTGCACCCGTTCCAGGGGTCCAGCTATAGCATGGCCCTGGGCACGGGCTGGGGTGTCTATTACAGAAACACTTTTCATTGTGAGCATTAACTCCCCTGGGTCTGTAGACTGAATCCATACGGTGCGTCAATGGGACGGAACCTCCTCTGTGTGTGATTCTGTGATAGAGCAGACCCTCTCAAGAACGCCTTCCCTGCATTTCTCTGCAGTACACCCTGCGCTGTGACATGCGGCGGTCTCTGCTGGCCAAGGACTTGACCAAGACCTGCGAGTTCATCGTCCACTCCACCGTAAGCTGCCCTCGGGGTCCCTGGGCTCGGTAGTAGGACTCTCCTGCGGGGCCTGGGGCTGCACCCGCTTAGCGGCAGTGAGTTAGCTGCTGGTGCTCCGTGGCTGCTGCACAGGCCCCGGGACTCCTGGGTCAGAGATCGGGGAGCATGATTCTCCCGGTCTGGCCAGCAGCAGGGGAGCAGCGTGCAGGTCATGCCCTGGGCCAGACCCACCGGGTGATGCCCCTAGCCCACGGGGAGCTGCGCCTGAGGGATCTGTGCCTCACCTGAGGAGCCCCAGGCCAGGGGGCCCACCTTCGTCTCAGAAGACAGTGCGCAGGCCTGCCCTCGGTCCTGGAGGGAGGCATCGTCTCGTCCTTCGAGGCTGCGTCCGTTAACAGCTGGAAGAAACAGCTGGCTGCCCGGCTGCGGGGTAGGAAGGCCAGGGCCCTGTGTTCTTGACCCACGAGGCAGGAGCACACTGGGGTGCTGGGGAGGGGGCAGGGAGAGCCTTTTCAGACACCTTCTGCTGGGACTCTACAGTGACAGAGTGTCCTTAAGCGGTCCTTCCACGTGCCAGCTGAGGGGGCTAGGTCCCCTCCCCCCCAGGATGTGTCGGGGCTGGCACTCGTGCCCACGGCCCTGGCATCCCTGTGTTTCAGTTCTTCAGGCCTTTGGGGCAGGGCCTCTTAACCCTATTGAAATGTCCACAGATGCCTGAGTGAGGATGTAGGAGCCCTTGCACATAAGATCGGTGAAATCACTGATGCCCTTGCATCAATTTTGTGACTTTTTTAGGATTTTCAATTATGTGTAGTTTCCCTCTATAAATTTTCAATAGATGTTTCTTTCAGTGCTACGATTTTTAAGAAAAATACGAAAATATTTCTCATTTTTGGAAGTCACTTCATTTAGAAACAGATGTTTGCCTTCTGTCCAATCAAGGGTTTTCAAATGGAAGCTAAAAGAATTTTCTTCTTCATGTAGATTACTCCCTTAAAAAAAGAAATCACATGCCACTTCATGTCTTAAATAAAAAGCGCCTCCACCTTTGGGAAGAATAAGCCCAAATTCAGCCCCCTGCCCAGGGCTGGGCGCCTGGTGACCACTCAGGCTGGTGGCGGTGGCAGAGCCACCTGGGGCTTCCTCCCTGCTCCTGAGGGTCACCCACAGTTAGCCGCCAGGGGTCACGGTCTCTGTGAATAATTTCACCAGAAGCCAAACTACGCCATGACCCACAGTTGACAAGTTAAATATTCCTTTATGTGCTGTGAGGAAAAATATATTCACGAAAGAATATGTTCGTGAAGCTATTAGTAAAAAGAGTAGCTTCAAGAAGACTATTTCTGAGAGTCAGCTTTTGGTGAGTAAAGTGGGCAAGCTGATCAGGGGCCTTTCTCCTCCATGGCTCCCCTGCCATCGGGCCTCAGTGGCCTTTGGGCCCCAACCTGAGTAAAAGGTACTGGGCAGGCCCCAGGAAGCCTGGCTGCGTTGATGGACACTGTGCCTATGTGGTGGAGGTGGTCATTGTTAACAAATTTCCGTAATGCTGATAATTCATCTGTTCCTTACAGTGTGATTCTTCCTGGTAGAAGGTTAGTTGTACAGCTGAGTGGCTAACAGCTCCACTGTGGAACCAGGGTGCCTGGGTTTGACTGTCCATTCTGCTCTGGACTTGAGCGACCAGGTGAGCCGTCTGTGCCTCGCTGACCTCACCTGTGCAGTGGGTCCAGGGCCACAACGGCACTGCCCGGGGCCGTCACAGAGACACTTCAGTGTACAAGCTTATTCTCAGAGATGGCTTCAAATAAACGTCTCCCAGTAATACCGCCCTGCTTTTAAATTGTGGACCTGAGAGGGACCTTAGAGACAAAGAAGCCTGGCCCCTCATTTTCCAGATGCAGAAACTGGAGTCAGGGGGATGAAGATATTGGACAGACACAGCCTTGCTTCCTGGCAGAACTGTGTTTTAGAACGCAGGCACCCTGCCTCTTAGCACCAAGGTCTCCCGTTCTTGTGCTGCCTTGCATTTCCTGAAACGAGGAAAAATAAGTTGGAGCTGTGGGACTCTCTCCCGATTTCGGTTCTTCCCCGTTTTAGCCTCAGAAGGGGAAATGGACTCCGAGCCCCGTGGACTTCACGATCACACCTGACACCTTACAGAACGTCAAAGAGGTAACGTGCTCCGTACATGTGGCACCCGGGCGACTTTCCTGCCTCCCACCCTTCTCGTTCTCTTGGCTGTGCTGGGATTTCACCGCTCTGTGCAGGCGCTCTCTGGTTGCCCCCGCCATTGCAGCGCCCGGGCTCCTCACTGCAGCGGCTTCCTGTGGAGCACAGCCGGTGTGGGCTCCATAGTTGTGAGGTACTGGCTGGGTTTCAAAGACTCAGTAGGAAAAAAGAATTTAAAGCATCATGTATGATTGTAATATACTGATTGTATGTGGAAGAGTATTTTCAATATACTGAAGAATTTCACCTGTTTCCTCTGTTTTTAACGTGGCTAGTAGAAAATTTTAAATTACACCTTCGCTTCTTCACGTTTGTGGCTTACCTCATGTTTGTATTGGACTGTGTGTTCTAAACTCTGAGTTGACTTCAGTAACTGGGACCCCGCCGTAGGACGGAGTGCTAGGCAGTGTCTCCAGCTCTCAGACCTGTTCTTCCCACCACACCATCACTCACCCACGGCCATGTTCCTCTGTCCAAAGAGAAAAGGTCCATAGGTGTTTAGTCCAGCATGGAAGAAAAGTTGTTTTCTTCAGAAATAAAGTTTATCTCGCCTTGGTTTTTCAAAATCGCATAATTGGGAACATTTTTAAATTGATTTTCTTTTTTTGTTCTTGGTGACACGTTGTCGTCCTTAAACACTCTTGTCAACTTCCTCAGACATTTTTTAAACTGTTGCTTATGGCTGCGCTGGGTCTTCACGCTTTGCGAGGGCTTTCTCAAGCTACAGCAAGGAGGGGCCGCTCTTGCAGTGCGCAGGCTCCTCCTGCATCGGCTTCTCTTGTTGCCGAGTGCGGGCTCTAGGAGCAGGCCCAGTAGTCCTGGCACCCTGGCTTAGTTGCTCCACAGCATGTGGAATCTTGGACCAGGGATCGAACCCGTGTCCCCTGTGTTGAAGGGCAGATTCTTACCCATTGCACCATCGGTCCCTCAGACATTCTCATGTCACGGCGCTTGGTCAGACGGAGTTGTGCAGACCCAAGGCAGGCAGGCAGGCTGCTTTGGCGAGAGAGCTGGTCTTTGTCAGGTGCCTTAGGTCTATAGATAAGTCGTTGAATCATTCAGTCTGTTCCTCAGACTATTGTAAGTGCTGCTGTCCGTTTTTGCCAGTTTTGTCAGCCAGGCTCCCAGTGAGTTTTGTGTAAATTACCAGACTCTGTTCAGTTCTTCTTTATACCGAGTGGCTCAAGTCTTTCCCCCGGCACCTCTCATTCCTGACGTGTTTGGTTTTGTCTCATTTCAGAGGGCCTTGCTCCCCAAATTTCTCATCAGAGGACATCTCAACTCAACCAACTGTGTGATCACACAGCCACTGACGGGAGAGCTGGTGGTGGAGAGCTCGGAGGCCGCCATCAAAAGCATCGAGCTGCAGCTGGTGCGCGTGGAGACGTGCGGTAAGGCCCCCCGACCCTCTGCTGCCACTGGCCCACAGCCACGAGCTCGCCTCTCATCTCCAGGGTAGAGCCAGCGGGACAGCAGGGGACTCTCCTGTTGATGCACCTTCTCCCAGAGTCACTGGCTGCTACCTCAGCCTGAATGGACGTGCGCTGTGTCCTGACCCCACAATGCCGTCTCCCTCCTCCAGGCTGTGCAGAAGGCTATGCCCGTGATGCCACAGAGATTCAGAACATTCAGATCGCCGACGGGGACGTGTGTCGGGGGCTCTCCATCCCCATCTACATGGTCTTCCCCCGGTTGTTCACCTGCCCAACGCTGGAGACCACCAACTTCAAAGTGGGTATGTGTGCACCCTTGGGATGCCCCTGGGAGGGGATGGATCTGCTGGTCTGCTGATCTCGGGTGCAGCATGGAGCACCCAGCCCTTTGGTTGCTGCACAAAATTGCGTGCAGAGCAGCTGGGTGGTGCCCAGGGTTGAACTTGCTTCGTCCCCCGAGAGACAGCGTGGGCTGCTCATGTGACGATGTGCTCTCTGAAGGACACTAACTTGGCCAGGGACCAGCCAGCCAAGCTTGTGGGGAGGTCGGATCAACCCTCTGATGGGCTGGTATTTGATGGGGACATAAGACCTGTGACAGCCCAGTGAACAGTCATCTTCCCAAGGGCTGTGGCTCCGGCAGCTGAGGGAGAGTCAGTGGTTTTCTGTGATCACACGACAGATGGACCACAAGATCTGAGTCACGTTAAGACGCACTTTTCAGCCCTGCTTTTTTTCCCTTCACCTTGTATTGTGGTTGAATCCGCAGATAGAGAACTGCAGTTGTGGTGGAAATGCCAAATAAGGGGCAGCCTATAAACTCCATGTGGATGTGTGACTGGGTGGGAGCCTCCCTGACCTTGGTTGTTCAAGGATCAGCTGCACCTTTGATTTTTAAGTTAAGGAGGAGGAGCTTATCTGTCAATTTTTCAACTTGGCTTTGCTACGTAAACTTTAAGAAAGGTCCAAAAATTATTCTTTTCTGCTACACTATGCATTAGGTACCTGTACTATTTGCACCTTATTTCTGTCAGACTTTACAAAGCGTCCGTGTAGCATTTAATGCAGCGCCCATGATTCCTCCATAGAAATAACGCCCTCAGCCCATCAGCCAAGACATTGGTGGTGCTTTTGTCCTTGTGGCTCACGTTTTGTTTGCCTGGGGCCTTGTGCAGTGGCCACCCCTTCAGCTGAGGGGGCCCCACGGGAAGGAGGTGGCCTGTGGTCATTGAGTGCCTCAGCCTCTTGTTTCCCTGGGGTCACCGTCTCATGGCTGGGAGGTCAGGCTCCGTTCTCGAGGGTGAGCCTGTGTCCTGAGTTAGGCACACATCTGCCAGGCAGCCACCTACACCGAAGCTTGGGAGGGTGCGCGTGCAGAGCCCCAAGGCAGGGGCTGCTGCCTCTCTGTCCAGAGTTTGGTGGAGCCCCAGCGAGCGAGGCTGGTGTTCGCGCCTCCCGGGTCGGTGAGCGTTGAGCCTGTCTGCCCTTTCTCTCCCGCAGAGTTTGAGGTGAACATCGTGGTGCTGCTTCACCCCGACCACCTCATCACCGAGAACTTCCCGCTGAAGCTCTGTAGGATGTAGCCAGGAGCAAGGGACTGCACTGCGAGGGCGGCCCTTGGAAATGCAGTCATTCCCCCGCACCCGCCACCAGGAGCTGAAGCTGGCAGCACGGACCGCTTTCTCGGACCCGCTTTCTTGGTGGTTCTGTATCAGAAAAAGTCTGACCCTCCTGCATTTCTTCAAGGCCCTTCTCATCAGAGCTTCCCTTGGAAATGCGTCACGATTTCTTAAGGGTCTTGGCCAGATGGCTTCCCAGAGAGCAGGTGGTCTTCTGCCTCCTGACCAGACCTGCTGTTCACGTTCAGAAAACAGTTAACGGAGGCTGAACTTTGGTGGAGAACAAGGTCAGGGAGGAGGAAACTTCCCTGTCTCTTATACACATCTAGATGTGTATAAGAGACATGCCACGCTGTGGACAGGTCAGTTCCGGAAGACGGCGCGCTGCCGCCGCCCTGGGGAGGCCCCGAAGCGTGCGGGCGGCGCGCGCACGTGGCGGGCCAGGCCGGAGGCCGCGGCGGGGGCGGGGCCGACAGCGGAGCCGGACGCCGGGCCTTTAAGAAGGCGGGCGGGCGGGCGGCGTGGGCGGGGACGGACGCGACGACCCAGGCTCAAGGGAGGCACAGGCCCCGCCCCGCCCCCGGCCCGGCCCCGCCCCTGTCCCGGCTCTGGCCCCGCCCTGCAGGCGGTCGCTCACCGCTGGTGGCCCGGGACGTTGGCCACGCCCACCGAGGGGGGCACAGGGCCGCTCGCCGGGAGTGGATAACGGGTTTTCCTCTTTTCTCCTACCTTTTTTTTAACGATAACATCTAACCTCTTAGGGAACCTGGGGAAGATGTGCCTTGCCTTCCCAGGAGCGAGGGTCTGGTGGCCACGGCTGGCACTGGAGGGTTTCTCTCAGGACCTGCTGTGACGTGGCCTGCCGCCATCTTCCCAGAGTCCGTTCCAGTGCGAGGTTGTGTGAGGGGGTCAAGCCGCAGGTCCGCACCGCCTTGGTGGGCTGGGCGCCGAGGGGCAGGACCCCCGGCGTGAAGACAGCCCTCCGTGCTGGGTGGGGCCTGGACTCCGGAGCTTGCCGTCCGCCTGGAGGACCTGCGGTGGGGGTGGGGGTGGGGGTTGGCCGGAAGCCATTTTCTCCCTCGCCTCCCGTGGGACGTTTCTCAGCGCAAGGTGGGCCTGTGACAACACATTTCAAATCCTACCGCTGTTTCCGTGGGTCCGCGTGAGTTCGCCTCAGAAGTGCACACTGCCTGGCCTTCCGCGGCAGCCCCCCGCCTGGCAGGCCCCGGCCGAGGGGGGCTCAGGGCCCCCAGTGGTCCTTCCGTTGTTCCGGGCCAGCTCTGGTGACCCCGAAGCTGAGGGCAGGCAGACTCGACTCAGGCTCTGCTCTACCCTCGGGCGTCGACGGATACAACTTACCGAATCATGTAAAAAGGTGTTCCCAGAATATACAATAGTTCATACATCTCCTTTTATGCGTATCCGACCTCAACAGCGATCTGACTGCGTTTAAACTAGACCAGCAGAAAACAAGGAGTCCGCGCTTCTGGGAAGTTTCACATGTGGGGAGTGTTTCTGATGGAGGTAAAAAGCTAAATGAGAATTTGGAGCAAAGGTTGGGGACCTGTATTCCTATGTAATGTCTTAAGTAAACCGATGTTACAGACATAAAAGTGATGTTACGATTATTCTCCCTCAGGGAATAATCACCTGAAGAGCTGCCAGCAGCCTAGCCTCCTTTAGCATTTTGTTCAACCTCGAGGGACACCTCCACCATCGATTGTTCAGGAAAACTCGGATGTTTGGGTGTCTTGGGCAGTGATCCCACTACTGACCTGGCTGGAGTGGGGGTGTCACGTGATCGGGTTTTCCATTAGAACAGGAGGAAGAGGAGGTGAAGAGAAGAGGCCATGAAAAATTGCGCTTTTCTTGGAAAAGGCCAACTAGGCCGGAGAACCTTCTGACTCTTGGTGCTCCCGCAGAAATGGGAGCCTGGCTCCAATTCTCAGACATGTCGTGCGTCCCACAGGAAAGGTAGAGAGGTTAATCAGAAATAAAACGTTAAAAAAAAAAATCATTGTGGTTCCTTCGGTAAGCCTTTAATTGTAGATCTTTTCGGGTAGGCACTGGTCTTTTTCTTCAATGGCTATTCTGTAAATAGTTGTAATTTTGGTGCGCTCAGGAGAGGCCGCGGAGCTCGAGGTCTTCCTGCCCTTTCATCTCCGCTCATTTATTTCCCTAGTACTTTGTTACTATTCATTGCCAGATAATACTCCATATTGTAGATACGCCACACTTTTATTCACTCATCAATTAACACATTTGAGGTGTTTTTCACTTTTTCATTATTAAAAATTCAGCTGTGAATGTTCATGTAACAAGCTTTGGTGTAAACATATATTTTAATTTCCCTTATATATCTAGAAGTTCAGGATCATACGATGGCTCTGTGTTTAATCTTTTGGGGAGCCACAAAATTGTTTTCCAAGCATCTGCACCATCTTACATACCCACCAGTGATGTGCACGTTTCCACCTTCACATCCTCGTCACCACTTGTAATTGTCCACCTTTTTAATCAGTCATCCTGGTGGGTGTGAAGTGGTATCTTGTAACTGATTTGCATTTTCCTAATAACTGATGATGTTGAATATCTCCTGTATTCCTTGTTGTGTTGTGCTTAGTTGTTCAGTCATTTCCAACTGTTTGTGACCCCATGGACTGTAGCCTGCCAGGCTCCTTTGTTCATGGGATTCTCCAGGCAAGTATATTGGAGTGGGTTGCCATGCCCTCCTCCAGGGGGATCTTCCCAACACAGGGATTGAGCCCAGGTCTCTCCCACATTGCAGGTGGATTCTTCACTGTCTGAGCCACCAAGAAAGCTACATCATTGGGGAAGTATCTATGCTGATCTTGTTTTTTTAATATTTTTTAATTTGGCTTCAGGATCTTTGTTGCTGCACATGGGCTTCTCTAGTGTGACACAAGGACTCCAGAGTGCACAGACTCAGTAGATGTGGTTCTCGGGCTTCGTGATTCTGAGACATGGGATCTTAGTTCCTCAACCAAGGAGTACTTGCCATAAAGAAGTATGAAATACTGCCATTTGTAGCCACATGGATGGACATGGAGAATATTATGCTTAGACAAATAAGGTAGAGAAAAATAAATACCTTATGATATCACTTATATGTGAAATCTTAATACAAGTGAATGTATATACAAAACGGGAACAGAATTCCTTGGCAGTCCAGTGGTTAGGACTGCATACTCATTGCAGGGAACCTGGGTTCAATCCCTGGTTGGGGAACTAAGATCCCACACCTTGCAGGATGCACAGCCTGGCCAAACGAAACACACACAAATAGAGAAAATAAACTTGTGGTTACCAAATGGGAGGGGGAGAGGGGAGCGACAAACGAGGTACGGGGTTAACAGATACTACTGTATGTGAAATTGATAAGCTACAAGAGTATACCATATAGCATAGGGAATTATATACATTTTATTGTCATAACCTATGAAAAATGATCTGAAAAAATACTGAATTGTGGGAATTCCCTGGTGGTCCAGTGGTTTGGACTTGGTCCTTTCACTGCCGGGCCCCAGTTGGGTCCCTGGTTGGAGAACCAAGATCCCACAAGCTGTGCAGCTCAGACAAAAAAAAATCACTATGCTATACCCTTTAAACTAACACATTATTGTAAATCAACTCTTAAAAAAAAATAATTTAAAGAAATATTTTGGGACTTAGAATTCCAGGTTTAGAATTCCATGTGATTAGAATTTAAGGCTTTCACTACAGTTGCCCAGGTTCAATCTCTGGTTGGAGATCTGAGATCCTGAAAGCCACATGATTTGGCCAAAAAAGATTTTTTTAATGTATTCTAGTGCAACACTGATGGGACTGTAAGTTGGCATACACCTGGACGTATATACACACACACAAATATATTTATGGTTTGATCAAGGAAAAGATTGAAAACATCTACGAGAATTTTTTTAAAGGTAAAGTATGCTATGATAATTTTCACATTACATGTGACATTAAATCTTTGGTAATGTACACAATTCATCCTGGGATTTATATAATCCTGAAACAAGCCAACAAAACAGAGTAACAGCTTAGAGAATGCTTGAAAAAACAGCTAGAAAATAATGTGACACGTGTGAAGAAGAGATTGTGTGACTTGGGAAGGCTGTAGGACCTGGGGATGGAGGGTGGGGATGGATCTGTGTGTCCGTGTGCACTCAGTTGTGTCTGACTCTTCGCCTCTATGGGCTACTCTGTTGTAGCCCGCCAGGCTCCTCTGTCCATGAGAATTCCACTTGCCATTTCCTCCTCCAGGGCATCTTCCTGATCCAGGGATTGAACCCATGTCTCTTGCATCTCTGGCACTGCAGGCAGGTTCTTTACCATTAGTGTCGCCTGGGAAGCCGCAGGCCCCAAGAATGGTTGTCAGCTATCAGGCCTGGGGCAGCAGGCCTGAGTCCATGCCCACAGGTCCTACCCACACCAGGCAGTAGTATCTCTGTCCAGCTGAAGTCTCTCAGGTGAGCAGAGAGGAATAAGGAAGGCTGCTGTTTCCCTTTACTTGAGTCTCAGGTCTGGACTGTTGTAGTCTGTGACAACAGCTAACACTTACCTAGCACTTAACTGCACCACGCACTGTCCTAGTACTTTATGTGAGTTAATTTCAAATTCTTACAAGCCTATAGAGAGCACTCTCATGGCCCCATCTTACAGACGAGGAAACTGAGGCAGTGAGAGGTCAGTTTAACTTCCCAAGGTCTAGCAGTGAGTGCTGGAGCTGGCACTGCCAGTCCCCAAATAGGCCCCTAACTGCAGCAAGGGAGGCAACCAGGCCTTCTCAAGGAAATCCTTCCAGGCCAGATGTGAATGCGATTGATTCAGTCGTCCAGGTGGCTAGCATCCGCAGGTTCACTGGTCCTCTGCCTTGGCTGCGTGTTGGAAATGTCCAGGCTTTAAAGCCTACAGGCTTGATTGGACTGATTCTTCTAAATGCTGAGAAGAGAGCCCAGGTCAGCAGCTGGTGCTTCTCACAGAAGCCAGAGGATCACCACTTGCGCAGGGGCTTCGCTCATCGAAGACAGCATTCTCGCAGCTCTCTTCGCCCTCGGACGCAGAGCAGTCATCTGGGGGAGCAAGATTTCCTACCCACCCCTGGGCTCAGCTCACATCACACAGCGTGAGGGGCTTCGCTAGGCCTCCTGGGTCCTGCGTGGGGCAGGTGCTCAGCAAATGCTGGTTGAATAAGGGCCCGCAGAGGAGCCAATGAGATCACCAACCTGTGGGTACTGCTGCTGAGTCGGCCACTGTTTTGAAAAACAGATGAGCTTAAAACCTAAATTAGCTCAACCACATTTAGTTAGTGACCGCATATATAATCCCCAGGCCTGCCTCTGGAGCACGCAGAAACATAAATCAGATCGTCCCTTATCTGTGAAATAGGGACAATAACTCCCATCTTGAAGACTTCAAACAGCTGGCACAGGGCTGGTCCACAGAAAGTGCTGGGTGAATGGTGGACATTTTCATTCCCGCAGGGAAGAGGTGAGACCAACAGCAACTTTATCAACAGATATCTGCTGCTCACTTACTGTGGGGTCCTTGGGTCAAGCAGATGGTCTCCGTTTTCACTGGCCTCTCACTTTAGGGTAAGACAGACTAGAAAACAGAGAGTCATGGAAATTCGAAATTTATACTTGTAATACCCTAAAAATAAATTTTCATTTTCACCTGTTGGTTACTACATCTATACTAAGAGGTCAGGTCCTTTCTTTTTACTGCCATTGAGAAAAATGTAGGGACTTCCCTGGTGGTCCAGTGGTTATGACTTCACCTTCCAATGCAGGGGGTGTGGGTTCAATCCCAGGTTGGGGAGCTAAGGTCACACAAGCCTCCCAGGATAAAGAACCAAAATATAAAATAGAAGGAGTATTGTAACAAATTCAATAAAAGTTTTTTTTCAATGCTCCATATCAAAAATCTTTTAAAGAAAAATGTAAAAAAGGCATAAAATATAATTCTTCTGCCACATGTTGTTGCATAAGAGGCTTAGTGATTTCACTCTGTGATACTCTGGGTCTTCACACGAACTATTAACTGCTCCACCTAGTTTAAGAGGGAAATTCTCAGAGCAGAAAACTTGTAAGATGCTGGTAGATCTAATCAGTTTAAGACCAGGAAACGGATTCCAAGATGAGTACGAAAAAATGGCATTTAAAAGTGCCATTATTTTCAGGAACTCCCTGGCAGTGGACAGGACTCCAGACTTCCAATGCAGGGGGCATGGGTTGGAGCCTGGGCCGAGGAACTAAGATCCCGTAAACTTCGAAGGGCATCCCAAAGTAAAGTAAATTGTTTTAAAGTTGCTTTACATAGTAGGCTTCCTATAGCTCAAAGGTAAAGAATCTGCCTGCAATGCAGGAGACCCAGGTGCAATCCATGGGTGGGAAGATCCTCTGGAGAAGGGAATGGCAATCCACTCCAGCATTCTTGCCTGGAGAATCCCATGGACAGTGGAGCCTGGCGGGCTACCGTTGGTGGGGTAACGACTGAGTGACTAACACCTCACTTCACTGATATACTAGGGGATATTTTCTGGGAAGACCTTTACCTTGGAAAATAATCTGAAGGCATCACCGAGTTTTCTAGAATCAGGGACATTTTGGTGCGACTTTCACATAAAAAAGTGAGTAAAGCAAATTATCTGTCCCATTTCTCCACCCCAACAATCGAGACTGGTTCAGGTTTCTATTCTGCTTCCAGAGATGCATTTATGACCCAAGTCAGGGCCCTGCTTCTGCTGCACAGCCTTTCTCTGCCTCCAGCACAGGGGCCTGACATTCCTTTTAATAACTAGTACTTTTTACATCTTTACTCATGACCGATATTTACATGATTTGCAATAGTTTAAAACTGTTTGAATATATCTAAAGATCTCCTATAGTAAGTACCTGATAAGAAATGTATACATAGCATAAGCCACCTACACACATAATTTTTCAAAATCAACATAATGTTCAACTGTAATATATACAAGAAAGAAAAGCGTGTTTCAGTAAGTAGATGCTTAGACACAGATAAACTGGGAGACAACACGCAGAATCCTGAAGTACGCAGTGCTAAGTAGATGCTTAGACAGGTAAACTGGGAGACAACACACAGAATCCTGAAGTACGCAGTGCCTGTACACACAGGTAAGATAACCATGAAAGTGAAAGTTGCTCAGTCGTGTCCAGCTCTTTGCCCCTCCAGTCCATGGAGTTCTCCAGGCCAGAACACTGGAGTGGGTAGCCTTTCCCTTCTCCAGTGGATCTTCCCGACCTAGAAATCGAACCAGGATCTCCTGCATTGCAGGATGATTCTTTACCAACTGAGTCGCCAGGGAAGCCCAAGAATACTGGAGTGGGCAGTCTATCCATTCTCCAGTTGGTCTTCCCAACCCAGGAATCGAACCAGGGTCTCCTGCATTGCAGGCGGATTCTTTACCAGCTGAAGGTCGTCCCTTCTACTGGTACTTCTGTTGTTGATAATTATTGTTTGTGTCGACTAAGTTCACACGACACTACTATCTACTGTAGTGAAAGGTTTAGCCACTTGTTGAGAACCATTTCAAGTCCCCTTTTTCATCTAAGTTTGGAGTCCTTAAGGGTCCACTGGGTCACCAATCTTAAGACCTGAAAGTGACGACACCGGGACTAAGTTAGGGACCAACCCCTTGACTCTAAGGTTTTTGGTACGTCGTTCCGGTTTTTTTGGGGGTTTGGGTTTAGGGGAGTTCGGAGAAATTGCATGGTAACACATTGCTGGAAAATTCAACTACACTAAAATGCAAAAGATATTTAATATTTACATAAAATGAGGCAAGGGTCTCCATCTGTACCATCCAATTCATAAGCCTCAGGTCACACGTGGCTACTGAGCATTTATTCTGGCTGCCCTGCATGTCGTAGACTCCATTTAGAATTTTCTTAAGATGAGGAACTATATTTCAGTAGTAACATAGATGATGTTTACATTGGTTGAAATATAATTTTGGATCTGCTAGGTTAAGTGAAATGTATAGCCAAAATTAATTTTACTTGCTTCTTTGTATGTTTTTTTGTAGCTGCTAGGGAACTTAAAATGTGATGTATGACTTGCGTTCTTGGATAGCAGGATTGATGTGCATAGACTGAGCTTGGTGGGACTTTGAAAAGTCTGGGCAATGGACCAGTTCTTGATCTGTGGGATTCAATTTCAGTTCAG
>SJYC01011480.1:0-43344 GCA_006408675.1 Madoqua kirkii | reverse complement strand
CCAACACACCCACCTTGGGGCGGGCGTGGGACGGGGGGAGGGGGAGGTGCGGGGGAGGTGCAGGGCACCACTATGCCCTACAAGAGGAAGCCCCCAGGGCCCACAGTCTTGCTCCTGGATTCATCTTTGATGATGTTTCCAATCTCCCTCTGGCAGCACAGACTCAAATCACTTAGTATATGGTTTAAAAGTGGAGCCATAAAATAAATATCAATAGATTTTGTTGTTGTTCAGTGGCTTAGTCATGTCTGATTCTTTGCCATCCCATGGGCATGCCAGGCTTCCCTGTCCTTCTTCATCTCCCAGAATAGTTTGAAAAGGATTAAATAGATTGAAATCAATAGATTTAAAAGAATTCAGATCATACAAAGAATGTTCTCAGATCACAACTGAATTATATTAGATCACAGTAGTTCAATATAACTGAGTTGTATCACAGTAAGATATTTAGAAAAGCTCTAAATATTATAGATTAAATATACTTTTAAATAATCCATGGATCAAAGAAGATATAAGGAAATTTAGAACAAATTTTGAACTGAATAAAAAAGGAAAACACAACACATCAAAACTTTGTAAGATACAGCTACTGCATGCTTTAGAGAGAAATTTATCATTTAATTGCATATAAGAGAAAAGACAATACACTTATTTATTTTTAAATTTTTACTTATTTTTAAAATTTGTTTTAATTGGAGGCTAATTACTTTACAACATTGTGGTGGTTTTTGCCATACATTGTGGTTTTTGACATGAATCCACCAAGGGTATACATGTGTTCCCCATCCTGAACCCCCTCTCACCTCCCTTCCCCCCATTCCATCCCTCAGGGTCATCCTAGTGCAACAGCCCTGAGCACCCTGTCTCATGCATTGAACCTGGACTGGTGATCTATTTCACATATGATAATATACATGTTTCAATGCTATTAAGAGAAAAGACAGTAAGTTTAAAACCAATGATCTAAGAAGTTAGAAAAGGAAGAGCAATAAACAATAGAAAAATTTAACAAAGCCAAAAACTGGTTCCCTGAGTAAAACTGATAGACTAGCAAAACTAATGAAGGGAAAAAAAATGAAAATACAAATAACCAGTAGCAGAAATGAAGAAATATCTACTGGTCCTTTACATATTAAAAGGATAATAAGGAAATACTTAAACAACTTTACTCCAATGAATGTGACAATTCATATTAATGAAAAATTCGTTGAAAGACACAAATTACCATAACTAACTCAAAAAGAAATGGAAAATGGGAGTGGCCCTTTATATTTTAATCTTTATATAAAACTTTTCCAGAGAAAAATCCAAAGTATCAAACATTTAACGAAGAAATAATACCAACATTATATAAGCTCTTTCAGAGGAGAGAACATTTTGCAGTTCATTTTATGAGGTCAACAAAACCTTAATTCCACATCCTGGCAGAGACATTCCAACAACGGAATTTACAGACTGAGATCACTCGTGAACACAGATGCAAAAGTCTTCAATAAATTTTATCAAATCTAATCCAGCTATACATCTTGAACAAGTAGGGTTTACTTGAGGTTCAACACTAGAAAGTCAATGTGATTTACCACATCAACAGAATAAAAGAGAAACATCATATGATCCGTGAAAAAACTGACACAATTCACCATCTATTAATGACAAAGAAACAAAAGCACCACCAACAACCCTCTCAACAAACTAGGAATATGAAGGAAACTTTCTTAATTGGATAAAGGGCATCCAATGGAAAACCTACAGCTAACATCATACTAGTGATGAAAGACTAAATTCTCTTCCCCTAAAACTGAAACAAGGGTCCAGTGTCTTGTACAAGAAGTCCTGGGTAGTGCATCAAGGTAAGAAAAAAAGAGGTATAAGATTGGAAGGGAAAAAGTAAAATTGTCTCCATTTGCAGACATGGTTGTCTACATAGAAGATTCTAAGGAATAAAAAATACTACTAGAATCAATAACATTTATCAAAGTTGTAGGATACAAGGTCAATATTGAAAAATATTTGTGTGCCAGCAAAAATTTGTTTTTTAACAACATGAAATTTAAAAACAGCATTTCCAGCGGTATCAAAATATATAGAATTCTTAGGAATACCTTTCATGAAAGATATGAAATGCTAGACTGAAATTATAAAACATTGATAAGGAAAATTTTACATGATTTAAATTAATGGAGAAACATACCATGTTTAGAAAATGGGAAGAATCAGTATGGCTCAGGTGTCTATTCTTTCAAAATTGATCCGTAGATGCAGTGCAATTCTAACCCCTCGGCAGGACTTTTGTAGTAAAGGACAGTCTGCTTCTGAATTGTATTTGGCAATGTAAAAAAAACTCGAATAGCCAAAGTTATTTTGAAAAAGGAAAAATGCTGATGATGGATTGTGTTCATTTGCAAGGAATGCCACAGCAAAATACCACATACTGGCTGACTTAAACAAGAAATGGATTCTCTCACAGCTCCTGGATCAAGGTGTCTGTAGGTTTGGTTTCCCCTCGCAAAGAGGTCTTCTCCTAGGCTTCAAACAGCCACCTTCTCACTGTGGCTTACAGGATATTCTGTCTTCCCATGTACATCTCCCGTGTCTCCTCCTTTTCTTACAAGGACACCGTCCTACTGGATTAGGGTTCTGCCCTTAGGGTCTCTTTTAACCTTGTGCTGTGCTTAGTTGCTCAGTCGTGTCCGACTCTTTGTGACCCCATGGACTGTAGTCAGCCAGGCTCCTCTGTCCATGGGATTCTTCAGGCAAGAATATTGGAATGGGTTGCCCTGCCCTCTAGGAGATCTTCCAAATATAGTCACATGGTGGGTTACGGCTTCAGAACTCAGGGGGAATCAGTCTATAAGGTGGATCTCAGCCCTGAAAAGTCAGATTTGGCTGGTTCAGAAACCATGGTCAGAGGAGGCTTCAGTGATTCCAGTGAAAAGAGTATGGGCAAGGACCATGGCTGATGACAACGTCTGGGCCGGTGGGTGAGCTGGTGGACAACAAATTCTCCTGGGCCTCCCAGACTCCAGCAGAGCGACTCCCAGAAGGACTCCGGGAGCAGATCTGTGACAGGAAAGCGTTCTAGTTCAGGTACTCCACGGTGTGCAGGGTGCTGGGATCAGCTGTGTCATGAGCCTCGCAGCCCAGAACAGGCGCGCTAAACAGACGCCATTAGCCAGGCACTGAATCCCCATCTGGTCCGCTCTTCACATGAAACCCCAGTGAGGTTCAGGCAGTGGGGAAGCATGGCTGAAAAAGAGGAGGGAGCCGGGGCCTACCCTGGTGGCTCAGCGGTAAAGAAACTGCCTGCCAGTGCAGGAGACACAGGTTCAATTCCTGGTCCGGGAAGATCTAAGCCCCGTGGGCCACAACTGCTGGAGCCTCTGCGTCCTAGAGCCCGTGGTCTGCAACAAGGGAAGCCACCACGATGCGGAGCCCGAGCACCGCAACCAGGGAGAGTAGCCCGTGCTCAGTACAACTATAAAAAGCCGAGCAGCAATGAAGACCCGGCACAGTAGAAAGAAATAAGTAATTTTTTTTTTAAGAGGTGGGAAACTCAGGAACCTCAAACAGGGGCTCTGTATCAAGCTGGAGGGGTGGGGTGGGGAGGGAGATGGGAGGGAGGTTCAGAAGGGAGGGGATATATGTCTACCTGTGGCTGATTCACGCTGAGGTTTGACAGAAAACAGCAAAATTCTGTAAAGCAATTATCCTTCATATAAAATAAATTAAAACAAAAAAATGAGGAGGGAGCCGTCCTGGAGTTTTGAGCCCCGAGGCTGGATGTTGGTGGGTTGGTTCACTTGCGGTCCCTGTGTTTCCACACCGCAGTTGTTTGTGGGGTTCGTGCCCGCTCTCCGGGACCACACCCCTGGGTCAGAGGGTTTGACAGCCAGAACCGCGAGCATCCCTACAGCGCTTCTAACAGACACGTAAAGTTTTAAAAATAAACCCGTCGGTTTCTCCTCTGGTTGCTTCCTCAGGATTAAAAAGACTTATTTTGGGGATCGGTGTGTGGTGACAGCTGGCAAAAGGCAGGGAAGGAGGTTCCGGACTTCGCATCTTCTTCATCTGCGCTCTGGGCTCACCTCACCCCATCTTGTCCCCTTTGTTTTCGGTCAGCGGGGACAGCCGTCTGCAGGCCCCTTGCCCCTCACCCCTCACCCGGTCCCAGCAGAAAGTGGCTCTGCCAGCTCCCTTCCTGGCGGCCCAGGGGAGGGAGGCAGGGAGAGAGACAGCGAGAAGACACGGAACCAGGGCCCCACGGAGCCCCAGGGCCGGCACCCCCAGCCCTGGGCACCCCCAGCCTCCCCCAGAGGCGGAAGGCCACATCTGTGCTCTCTGGCCCCTGCTTTCTGGGCGGGGTCCCCAGGCTGGCGAGGAGTCTGGGGCTCCGGTTGGAGCGGCCGGCACTTGGAGACTAGTTGCGGATTCCTTTCTGCACAGTCACTCTCCTTCCCTCTCTCCCGGCCCCGGGGCCGATTCCACCCGCTGCCCCGTCAAGGGAGCGCACGCGGCCCTGCCAGGGGCTGCCACGCCAGGCGCCCTAATGACCCGCCTCGGGGGCGGCCATGCCGCCCTGACACGCAGAAACTTCTCGAGACAGAAAGAGCCAGCCTCTCCTCAAGTGTGGCTCGGGGTTGGGTGGTCAGAGCGTTAGGATTATAAAGAGCGTGGCATAGAACTTAAATCTAAAGTCATGTGACCACTCAAGGGAAGAAAAAAAATCACAGAAATATATATAGATGACTCTCTTTTTCCTTTTTAAGTGAAAACGTAAACTCGGCTCATTCATTTATTTGTTTTTCTAGGATAACTTCCCTGGTGGCTCAGATGGTAAAGCGTCTGCCTACAACGCGGGAGACCTGGGTTCGCTCCCTGGGTTCGCTCCCTGGGTTGGGAAGATGTCCTGGAGAAAGAAATGGCAACCCACTCCAGTATTCTTGCCTGGAAAATCCCACAGACGGGGGAACCTGCTAGGCTGCAGTCCATGGGGTTGCAAAGAGTCGGGACACGACTGAGGGACTCACCTTAGGATGTCTTACCATGTTCTAGGCAGAAGCCCCTGCAGGTGCTCAGTTCAGTTCAGTTCAGTCGCTTAGTCGTGTCCGACTCTCTGCGACCCCATGAATCGCAGCACACCAGGCCTCCCTGTCTATCACCATCTCCCGGAGTTCACTCAGACTCGCGTCCATCGAGTCCGTGATGCCACCCAGCCATCTCATCCTCGGTTGTCCCCGTCTCCTTCTGCCCCCAATCCCTCCCAGCATCGGAGTCTTTTCCAATGAGTCAACTCTTCGCATGAGGTGGCCAAAGTACTGGAGCTTCAGCTTTAGCATCATTGGGAATATAAAGGTTAACTAAGGTGTCTGCAGGATTTCTTAGATCTCTCAAGGCGAGGTTAAGCTGAATTCTTTTTTTTCCCGCCTTGCCTTGTCAAAATACAAAATTTCCCACAATGCACCAGCAGGTTCCACGGGCTCTCTGTCAGAGCCGCTCTGACACGTCACCAAGTCACCAAGCGCCTCCTCGATCCGTTCCTCCCACAAACCTCGGCGCACACAGCCGTGTAAGGGCAACAGACACGCAGAGGCGGGAGGGCGGAGACCAGGCGCGCGACCGGAAGCGCCAGCAGCCTCAAACGCGGCGTCAGACATCCGGTTTCCTCAGGGTCCTCCAGGACTTTGGGAGGTCGTCAGAACTGAAAAACAGGCAAAGGACTTCTTCCCTCACAACAGAATATAAAACTGGACACACAGGAAGAAACTGTTCTCGGAGTCTGTATAGAAACCGTCGCAGGACTGTGGACCCTGAGGCGAGGCTAGACTCGCCAGGGCTTTCCCTCGCTGGGGGCCAGCAAGAGACTGCGGTTCAGGCCGCTGAGGTGGCTGCAACCGCGCGCCCGCACGGAGGGGGCTCCGGAAGTCCACACGCCCGTTCCCACTCAGCCCAACGCTAAGCTGTGCGTGTGCGGGACAAGATCCAAGAGGCCTGACAGAGAACCGCTCCCGAGGGGCTGGGAGACGTGGAGATCTGGGGGACTCGCAGAAGGCTGGGGCTCTGACCAGCCAGAGCGGAGAGAACTGGCCTAGCACCCCGTCCTTCAGCAGACACTCGAGAAAGGGCAGCCCTCTTAGGGGGACTCCCCCAGCTCCAGGGCAAGGCCATCCAAACCTCCCCTCAGCAAGCCTACTGACGAGCGTGGAAGGTTCAGTTCTACCAGCAAAGTAACTAACTGCCTCTCAGCATAAAACTTCACACTGTGTAAGGGAAGACACTGAAATACAGACTCTCCACACTGGAGCATATGCAATGTACTGTAGAGTTTATAATTTACAGGGTTTAAAGTGTACAGCAACCATGACACCAAGGCCAGAAGGGGAAATGGAAGAATACGGCTGGAAGGTTCCCCTAAGAAAACTGGCACAATATTATTGGAAGGAAGTTTAAAATGTATATTATAAATCATAAATCAACACTAAAATTAAAAAATTAATATATAAATTACTCAGAAATATGGCAAAAAGAAATGGGAATGAAAGATACTACAAATAGGAAACAAATTGCAAGATGGTGGATTTAAACCCCACAATTACATCAAATGTAAGTGTCCAGACACCCTAATTAAAAGGCATAAATTGTCAGGTTGGCTAGAAATGTAAGACCTAACTATATGCTGCTTAAAAAGTACCTAGTATAAAGACAGCTAGGTTAAAAGTAAGAAAGAAATAGGGAAAGATACACTGTTCCAAAACTAACCAAAAGAAAACTGGAGTAGCTATGCTAATATCAAAGAAGATCTCAGATCAAAGAATATTACTGGAAATAAAAAATGGCCACTTCATAATGATAATTCAGTTCAGTCAGTCGTGTCCGATTCTTTGAGACCCTATAGACTGCAGCACACCAGGCTTCACTGTCTCCCAGAGTTTGCTCAAAGTCAAGTCCATCGAGTTGGTAATGCCATCCAACCATCTCATCCTCTGTTGTCCCCTTCTCCTCCTGCCCTCAATCTTTTGCAGCATCAGGGTCTTTTCCAATGAGTCAGTTCTTCGCATTGCGTGGTCAAAGTACTGGAGTTTCAGTTTCAGCATCACTCCTTTCAATGAATATTCAGGACTGATTTCCTTTAGGAATGACTGGTTGGATCTCCTTGCAGTCCCAGGGACTCTAAAGAGTCTTCTCCAACACCACAGTTCAAGAGCATCAATTCTTCTGCACTCAGCTTTCTTTATAGTCCAACTCTCACATCCATACATGACTACTGGAAAAGCTATAGCTTTGACTAGAAGGACCTTTTCAGTAAAGCAATGTCTCTTCTTTTTAATATGCTGTCTGGGTTGGTCATAGCTTTTCTTCCAAGGAGGAAGCATCTTTTAATTTCATGGCTGCAGTCACCATCATATCAGTTATCAGTCATAATGTAAGGAGTATGCAATTCATCAAGAGGTTATATACTAAATAATTAGGTACCTAATAACACAGCTTCAAAACAAAGTAAAATCTGTTAGAACTTTAAGAAGAGAGAAATCCACAATTATAAGCAGAATCTCACATGCTAATTGGGAGAACAAATTGAACGAAAATCAGAAAGTATATAGGAGGCTTGACCAATTTCACTGGTTGACTGACATTTATAGGGCGCTTGATCTACCAACAAACAACAGAATACACAGTCTTTCTAAGTGCGCGTGGAATGTTTACCAAGTTTTGGCCCCATGTTGTGGGCCATAAACCAACTGAATAATTTTAAAAGGATTCAAATCATACAAAGTATGCTTTCTGACTCATGGAAATAAAAAAAATTAATAAATTGGAAATAACAAAAAGGTATGTAAAAAAGCCCAAAATGTATGGAAACTAAATAACATACTTTAAAAATAACTCAATGGGTCAAAGAGAAAATCAGAATTAAAATGTATTTTGAACTGATTCAAAATGAAAACAACAATCCAGGTTCAGATATGTTTAATGATAAATTCTACCAAACATTTCTGAAAGATATAGTACCAATGCTACACCAACTCCTTCAGAAAATCAAAAAGGAGGAATACTTCTAAAATCATTATATAAGGCCAAAAATCACCCTGTTACAAAAACCAGAGGGAAGACATAAGAAGAAAAGATTAATCAGACTAATATTCCTCATAGATATAGATGCAAAAATTCTAAAACAAATTAGAAAATCGAACTTAAGAATATGAAAAGGGATGCAAATGGGCTTTATCCTATGAAAGTAAAGTGAAAGTGAAGTCTCTCAGTTGTGTCTGACTCTTTGCAACCCCATGGACTGTAGCCCACCAGGCTCCCCCCTCCATGGGATTCTCCAGGCAAGAGTACTGGAGTGGGTTGCCATTTCCTTCTCCAGGGGATCTTCCCAACCCAGAGATCGAACCCTGGTCTCCTGCATTCCAAGCAGACACTTTAACCTCTGAGCCACCAGGGAAGTTACCTTAATATCTGAAAGACAATCAATGTAATTTACCATATTAGCAGACTGAAAAAAGAAAGCCAAAATCAACCTGACAAGAAAAGGCATTTGAGAACTCCAACATTAATTTCTGCGAAAAAAAAAAAATCAGCAAATTAGGAATAGATAAAAACTTGCTCAGTTTGATAAAGGGCATCAGTGAAAAAGCCACGCTAACATTATTCAAGAAATTAACCCTGAATATTCACTGGAAGGACTGATGCTTTAGCTAAAGCTCCAATACTTTGGCTACCTGATGTGAAGATGCTGACTCACTGGAAAAGATCCTGATGCTGGGAAAGACTGAAGGCTGGAGAAGGGGACAACAGAGGATGAGATGGTTGGATGGCATCACCGATTCGATGGACATGAGTTTGAGTAAGCTCTGGGGGTTGGTGATGGACAGGGAAGCCTGGCGTGCTGCAGTCCATGGGGACACAAAGAGTCGGACACGACTGACAGACTGAAGAGCAACTTTGTCCTTGGCTCCATGGTAATGAATCTGCCTGCCAATGCGGGAGACGCAGGTTTGGTCCCTGGGTCAGCAAGATCCCCTGGAAAAGGAAATAACCCACTCCAGTATTCTTGCCTAGAGAATCCCATGGACAGAGGAGCCTGGTGGGCTACAGTCCATGAGGACATAACTTAGTGACTAAACAACCACCACAACAAACATTCTCCTTAGTGGTGAAGTACTGAGTGCTTTCAGAATATGTAGCTGAAGTTTCTGTTGTTGCCTGGGGGCCTGAATTCTTCTGGCTGCAGGGGAAGTGGCCAGCAGAAGAAAGGCTGGAGCAGTAAGTCAGCTGGGCAGGGGCCGATCCTGCCTCTGACATCTTCCAGCTACGTGACCTTGGGGAAGCTGAGTAAACTGTTTGGACTTGTTTCCTCATCTGTAAAATGGGAGTTAAGAGTTAGCACCACTTGGCAGCGGGCTTGGAGGAACCAAGTGCTGCGATATCTGTGACCACTCAGAGCAGTAGCCAGAAGACTCAAGAAATGGTCGTTCATAAAAAGCACTGGGCAACACTGGCCAGGCAGTGTCTGGTGCCAGGTGCCAGGCACCTCTGGGGGAGGTGAGGAAGGTTGGAGGCACCCAATTCAGATACCACTGTGGCTGGTTTGAGGGAGGTGGCTCTGATACTGAGTGGGCATGGTTTTTTAAAGTGTTTATTGAGCAGCTACTATGTGCAAGCATTCTCAATCCTCATAGGAACATGGAAGCTAAAGCTGCAAGAGGATAAATAATCTGCTAGCCACACCACTGAAAGGAAGCAAATGGTGGGGCGGGAAGAAGAGGGGTCTGGGTGTCAGCCAGTGGTGGGGGCCCTGGGAGGGGGCTGGTGGGGGCAACCCAGGTCCTGCTGTGGGAGGTGAGGTGAGGACAAGGCTGATGACCTGGTGTGGAGGGCAGCAGTGGGGGGAAACGCGTGGGCCTGGATGTGGGGGCCCGGAGCCCTGCAAGGCAGATCCACTGAGTGTAGGTCTGTAGGGCTGGACTGGGTCCAGAATTTCTAGTGACTGCATGGGGTGGGAGTGGGCCCCAGGGGGTCAGGGGTGGAAGCAAAGGTTTGGCGAGTAGGCTGCTGGATGCGGCTATAATTGTATCAGAAGTGTCCCCTGCCTGGCCTGGGGCCCATTCTCTGCGACTCTTAAAAGTCCACAGGTACAACTGACACATAACAAAGGGTGTTACTGGCAGGCTAAAAACGGCTCCCCAGGGTCTGGTGTCAGGGCCCGCCCAGGGATCTCTCCCCCAACCTTAGACAGCAGCAGGTCCCTCCCAGTGGGCTCGGCCCATGATTTCCGTCAGCCTGGACTCCTGCCCTGCTTTCCACTCCAGGTCCCCACCGCCTCCTTCAGGGCTGCAGGTGGACATGACCCTCCTCTCTCAAACACTGCCTTTCCTCCAGACCCCCAGAGGCACACCAGGTACCTGGCATGAGCTCCCCTGAAGAGGATGAGGCTGGGCCTCTGGGTGCCTCTGTCCTCTCGCCTCTCCAGCACCTAGGAGAAAGCCCGCGTGCGTGAGACCAGAAATCTGACCAGTGACGGTCAGGGCTGCGTGGCTCACCCCAAGGACACCCGGCGGGGATGCACAGAGGTGCCACAGGAGAAGGGAAGGGGTGCAGGACTCCTGTACTCCAGGCATGCTAAGTTGCTTTGGTCGTGTCCGACTCTTTGAGACCCCCCTAGACTGTAGCTGCCAGGCTCCCCTTGGGATTTTCCCGACAAGAATACAGGAGTGGGTTGCCATTTCCTCCTCCAGGGCCCTGGATCTTCCCAACATAGGGATTGAACCCGTGTCTCTTATGTCTCCTGCATCAGCAGGCGGGATCTTTACCACTAGCACCACTCACAGTGGGGACAAGGAGGTGCAGGCTCAGCCGTCTCTTCCAGGCCCAGGACGCAGAGTTTGACGGACACGTCCGTCTCTTACAGAGAAGGGCAGTATCAAGTGCTAGGCTTTAGCTTTCAAAGGTCTGGCCTATCTGGAGGTTGTGGTAGTTTTGAAACAGAAGCAGAAGCAACGTGACCTCCAGTGAGGCCCCGATAAAAGCCAGAGTCCCGTGGGCGCCGGGGCAGCCGCCAGCGTCTGTGAGCACCTTTTCTCGGAGGCTGCTGGCTCAACTCACTGTGATGGGTGGCACTTTGGGACGGCACAGCTTGGAGCTGGTGCAGGTTTCTTGGAATGGGAGGAGAGAGATCTAAACTCAGACCTTTCTATACACCAAATAAACAGAAACTGTACCAGAGGGCTCAAAAGAATTAGGCAGGATGCATTTGCATCTAACTTCTGAAAAATGTAAAGAGAAAAGTTTGAAAACAGAATGGTATTTATTCACTCGAATCCCAAGGTATTTGCCGAAAACAATGACACCTATTTGACACAAAAATACATGTTAGGAAGGGGACAGAGGATGTGTCTGTGGCCTCCAGCTTGGACTGTCCTCATGGTTGTTTCCTGTCTGCTACACCTGCTTTTGCATTCACCTGCACGCTCCCAAGGCAGGGCCCCACCAGAGCAAGAAGGGGTCTTGGTTTCAGCAGGGGAGCTGCGAGAGGGCCAAGGGCCAGGGGAGCAAAGCTGCTGTGGGGAAGGCGGACTCAGAGCTGGACTCTGGACCTCTGCCCCTGCAGGCCCAGGCTCCACAGTGACCTGAGTATTCTCTCCAGGATGGCAGCCAAAGGGGAGCCCACCCGGGATGGGGTCTGTGGGGGCGGGGGCAGCACTCACCCACGGCCCTGAGAGTGAAGACCCCCAACAAACAGAGCTGAGGGGAGAAGCTCTTTCAGCCTAAAGCATCTCAGAAGGGCTACGTGTCAAAGTCCCCTGATGACCATGGGAACTGAGGAGAAGCGTTCACTTTCCTACAGAAGATCCCTCCTTCACAGATGCTTTGGGGAGGCGGGGCGGGGGGGGGGAGTTATATGTAGCATTTGCCAATTTCTGTGGTGTAAATACTCCCGCCAATAGCCAATTTCCAGCCACCTATGTGACACCTATGTAAATCCTAAGGTATCTATGTGACATCACAGGACAGAGTTGGGAACAGACTCACAGAATGTCTTACACAGTATTTCCACCCTACAGTAACTGGCAAAGCATAAATAATAAACTGCAGTAATTAGGAAGTAATTGCCTTTAAAAAATATACATAAAATTTCATCGTAAGCTCATGTAATTCAACTCTTAACAGTAGTTGTGTTCAACAGCCAGCTCACAGAAGTGCTGAAAAGCGAACAACCGCTCCTGTTACGGGGGCCAGATGGGGCAGACTCCAGCACTCAGACCTCACTCGTGCCAAGAAGGATGGTCCTCCCGGCTGGTACCAGGCAACGCCAAGACAGCTGGCACTACTTTCCCAGTAAGGTGTGGTCTGACTTTCTTCCTCTTGACTCAGCAGCAATAACCAGTTGGCATCAGGCTCACCTCCTCCCTACCTTCCAGAGCAACTTCCCGAAGGCCCGCTGGCATGCTGAGGTGCCCACTGGCAGGCTGGGGGAACCAGCAACCCCAGGAGGGGGCACAGTGGGGGCCTCAGGTCGCTCCGGATCTCAGCAGGAACAGTCTCATAGCTGTGAGGGGCCGCTGAGTGTAGGAAGGGGGAGGCCAACTTCCCCAGGTGTACCCAGGGCCCACAGTTATCACTGCCTCCAGGGGCCAGGCCTATCATCTTGTTCTTGTGTTTTGAAGGTTTAGTTTTATTGAAAACGACAGGAAAGTGCATATTTTTTAACGTATAGCTCCACAAATTCACGTAAGCACAGCTCAGCTGAAGATGAGCGCGCCCTTCCAGCCTCTCCGTCAGCAGCACCGCCTCACAGCTAACCGCCCTCTGCCACCAGCTTCCAGTTCTCTGAGCTCCGGTAACGGAGGCCCACTTTGTTGGACTCCTTCGGCTCAGTTCTGAGAGTCCTCAGTGTAGTTGTGCGCAGCAGCAGGCCCTTCCCCTCGTTGCCGACAATCATCCCATTGTGTGAAGAGGCCACGACCTGTGCATTTTACGTCATGGGATGCTTGGGTGGTTTCCAGTTCGAGGCTACTGTGCGTGAAGCCAAGCAGGAAACACTTGCACCGTGGCACGCGTTTCTGTTGTGTGTGCCTGGGCACTGTGTCCTTGGGCACGACAGCATTAGCTGTCTTTTTTACTTTCAGCCATCCTGGTGGGTATCTGCAGGATGTTACTGGTTTTAATTTGTATTTGATGACAGAAACACATCTGGCTATAGAAATGCCTATTAACCATTGGATAGTTGTGAAGAGCCTATCAAATCTTTTGTTCATTTCTAAGTATATCGTATATTTTTCGTTAATGACACATTGTTTTATATGTCTTAGAACCTTTGTTGTATTACAAGCTTCCTGAACTTCATAGCTTGACTTGGTAAGAGTCATTAATTCTAACAATACCCAGTTTATCAGACTTTTATCTTCATGGCTAACACTTAGATCGTAGTAAATCTTTGCTAAGGACAAGATTTGTTTTCTGTAGAAAAACTATTTCATTTTTCATACTTAGGACCACTGGAACCTATCCAATGGGAACTATGTGTATGGTGTGAGGTTAAGGTTGACTTTCTCCTGTGTACCCAAAATTAGTATTCTTAATGTAGACACAAGCTTTTTTCTTCTCATTACTGATGACTGTCTCATTAAGATTTTGTAGTTTACTAGTGTTAATTTCTAGACTTTGGCTGAGTATTTTGTCATTCTTGTTCCTTTAAAGGATAAATCAGTTCAGCTGCTCAGTTGTGTCCAACTCTTTGTGACCTCCTGGACTGCAGCATGCCAGGTTTCCTGGTCCATCAATTCCTGGAGCTTGCTCAAACTCATGTCCATCCAGTCAGTGACGCCATCCAACCAGAAGAGACAATATAGACTGGGGGCGATGACAGTAACAGTCCTCCCCCGAAACAGGGGAGCTGGGGGTCACATGCCTCCTCCAGTGGGATGAACCTGCCCAGGCCTCTACCATGCCAGCACAAGCTCCTTGCCAAGCTAGGCACAGAGCTCTCGGCCTAAAACCAAACTGAACAGAAAAGCTACCTCAAAACTGCTCCTCTAGGTAATGGGACAGCCATAGGTGAGATCATCCTTCACTATGGAATCATGATGTAGCCGAAGTCAACTTGGGGAGATTTTAGAACAAAGCTGTTATTTTTTGAAATGACCTTCAGGTGATTGGATTTCTTTTCCTTCTTTTTTCTACTTGACTATGTTCCACAATCCAGGCTTCCTAATAAGCAACCCTGAACATGTTGAAGCTCCAATACTTTGGCCACCTGATGCAAAGAGCCGACTCACTGGAAAATATCCTGATGCTGAGAAAGACTGAGGGCAGGAGGAGAAGGGGACAAAAGAGGATGAGATGGTTGGACAGCATCACTGACTCAATGGACATGAGTCTAAGTAAACTCTGGGAGATGGTGAGGGACCGAGAAGCCTGGCGTACTGCATGCAGTCCATGGGGTTGCAGAGACAGACAAGACTTAGCAACTGAACAACAAAATCTAATGAAACTTTTCTTACACAAGACCACCAAGCTCTCTCCTTGTCCAACTTCCAGATCCTGATCAGGGTAATAGTTACTAGATCCCCTTTGTCATAGGTTCATGTGCTAGGTATTGTGCTAACCACTTTATAGGGATTTTATTTTTCATCTGTATACCTTCCTGATACTTCTTTAAAGTCCTCCTCGGCACCAAGTTACATTCTGAATCTGTTTACTGTCTGTAACTGGAAGACGAGTTTCATGGAGTCCGTGCCCCTCCTTCACTGCCGTATCAGGATGCTATCCCCAGGGCCTAGCACGCAGCAGGTGCTCAGTACCCAGCTGTTCTCACTGGCGTCCACGTGTGCCCACCTTCTCAGCAGAGTACTGTAGATATGGGGCTACACGAAGGTGGACGTGCCCTCTAAGCAGATCACTTTGGGGTAAAGAAGAAAAGGGGATTAGCTATGGTGATGCATTCTTTTTAAAATTATTCTTTGAATAAGGTTTGATGACTAACATTTATTAATTAAGTTTGATTAAAGTTAAAATGCCTGAAAAGTAGTTAGTTTCTTTCAAGAAGGGTTGCATTGGAGATGTTTCTGGTCTTCATTCTGACAAGTCTTCCCGTCTGTACTGTACTTTACAAAGACTTTACTGTCTTTGCTTTTATCAGCTGCATCAGCAAGTACTTCACATGATGATGAAAGAAATTTCCACCTCTGCTATTATTATCTCTTTTACCTGTTTTCTTTCATCTGTCTCTCCAGAGAGCATCTTCTGACTGAAAAGCTACCTAAAATTACTTCACTGCTTCTATCTTGTGTTGTGATCACTGGGCCCACCTGTTTCTACTCTAGTCTTTGAAATTATCTTAAAAATGTAGAACATATAGCAAGAACCATCACAAAATTGTAATTATCCTCCAATTAAAATTTTTAAAAGGTGGTAACATTTTGCAATGCTAGGGTAACATTTCAATTTTGTACTGGATTATGCCTTATGTATAGCATAAACTTTTCAGCAGGGAAAATAATCCAAAGTCTTAGGAATAGTCACTGCTCAAAGTTATACACTATTCCGAATTAAACGCCATCAAACTGAAGACAAAGACTGATAACACGGGCTCTCCTGGGTCATCTCTTGTTGCTCGGCAGACTAGAAAATCCTCTCTCAGGGAGCCCTTTCTCACCAGCCTCGGTAGCCCTGTATCCACAAGGAGCAAAAGGTCCCTAAAAGCTGGTCCAACCTACATCATCCATGGGCATATCTGGTCCACGCCACAGGCTCTGGGACAGGACCATGTATCAGGGTCATTTTGGTGTGAACCAGAATTCTGCTAACCCTCTGCAAGAGCCTCACAGAGATCAACAGTGAGAAATGCAATCTGGTTAACTTCGACACTCCTCTCATACGTATTTGCCTGAAAAACCTCTCATCCTAGCCTAGAACAGTAAACTCTATCATTTCTGTCTAGTCTTTCCATTCACAGATTTCAACAGCCAATCTTGTGAACTTGAGTTTAGCAACCTCTACTTAATTAAGCAAAAGGATGCTTTGATCTAGTTTTGAAAATGCCCCTGGAACTCTTGGTTAGACTCCTCAGACGTAGAGTGGCTCTTCTGTCCAAACAAATCACCTTTTAAATTGACAGCATAATACATGTCTTGAATTTTCAAGCAGAATGCTTTAAAATAGACAAAGAATGGTTAACACAGCTTATTGTAGAATGCTTTTTATTTCGACACAGGACATGTGTAAGGCATGTTCACAAGTAACAGTTTGAGGTTATGCACGGACACACCCTCTCACTCTTCAGCTGGTCTCCTTTCCCGCTGCGCCTGCTGCTACACGCGGGCCCCTATGTACCTTCGTATCAGCAAGTCCTCAGTTATTCTGAACATGCAGACAATGATTTAGGGACCTGCTTCAAAATACGGAATGAGCATCTATGCACTAAATCACTAAGAAGTCAAAACCGAGGGAGAAGCAAAGCAGACGGAGGCGACTGCGTCAGCGCGTGAACCTGGGACTCGGAGCTTCTGAGGCAAACAGAGAACGCGTGGGAAAACACTTTTTGATCCTTCTGGTTTGAGAGATGGAATGTGCCCGAATTCATGGCTCTACGTCTGCTACTGCCTGTAAGTCACTGAGGATAAGCGGTTTGTCTAATGCAGCTGCGGTTTTGTTCTCAGGCTACAGTACACGTGTGCATGCATTACTCTACACAAATGTCAAACACGAACGACGGTAACAGCAACATCTCAGGATTGCCTAATTATACAAGTGTCTCTTTTTGGTGGTGGGGTAAGGAAAGGGAATGATGGTGACTGTTTCCCTCATCTGCCGCTGTGTGCCAGACAGAGATACCCAAAAGCTTGTTGTCTAACTCAGAGAGGGGGACAAAGGTCACTAACGAGAACAGTAAGGTATTCAAAAACAGTCCACTCCAGACCCAGGGGTGGGATGATGACGAGGGAGCCTCGACTTCAGAGGTTAAGAAGTCTTGGCTGATGTTAGTAAGGGTTTTATAGCTGATTTTCAAAAATCATTGTGTCTTTGAAAGATGGAAAACAAGCACTTACAAATCTACTGGGAAGAAAAAATAATGAAATTAAAAATCACATGAATAGGAGACTTGAATCTTCTGGTCTGAAATTAGCCAATATTAACATTACAATCTATTAAAGGGTAGTCTGCTTAAGCTCATTTTTTAAAACGCAGAATCTTTGAGGAAAAATGTAGGCGTAAGTTCAGGAATACCAATCTCAAAAACCTTCTCCCGTGGGGCGCTTTAGCAGGCCAAGGATGCTGATAATCGAGTCCCGCTTTGACGCCCTCACTGTCTTTTCCTTCCATCAAAGAGCTCGCTCTGCAGCAGCCCCGACTACAGAAGGAAGGGGTTACACGTGATCTTATCAGCCACCACTTGGCGATTACTATATATCTAGTCAGAGTTGGGAAATTACTTACTCTCAGCTGTATTAAAGAGTTCCATTTATTAGCACTGCGACAGAGGGCAAAGAAGCTTCAGGTGTGTGTCTGCTTTTGATACCAAAGGGAGTACACTGCTAGTCTTCCACCTCAACAAGCAGCGCATCTCCAGCGCGAGCTGTAGCTGCCGAGAACAGCAGGCGGGCCTCCTCGGGCAGGGCAGCTGCTACTCCTCTGACAGGAGGTCGTGACCCAGGCAGGCTGGGCAGGTGCGCTGGCTCTTCAGCCACTGCTTGAAGCACTGAAATGAGAGAAGACAATCAGCTGGCCCTTTAGGAGCCTGGGGACCTCAGCTCTCCTGCACCACTTGCCTCGGCAGACATGGCGACTTCATCGTGAGAAAGTGACTCTCCTTAGATAGGTTGGAGTCTGGGGCCCTCAAGGAGGAGAAAGGGACAGTGCTTTTTATTTACATTCCTTCATCTTATAAGATGCTTTTTAAGCCCAGAGCTAATGATTACGCAAGAAAACAAGTCATCTTGCTCAGGGTATGTTTTTCCTTAAAAGTGAGAGTGAAAGTTGCTGTCATGTCCAACTCTTTGTGACCCCATGGTCTATACAGTCCATGGAATTCTCCAGACCAGACTACTGGAGCGGGAGCCTTTCCCATCTCCAGGGGATCTTCCCAATCCAGGGATTGAACCCAGGTCTCCTGCACTGCAGGAGCATTCTTCACTAGCTGAGCCACCAGGGAAGCCCAGGAATACTGGAGTGGGTAGCCTGTCCCTTCTCCAGGGGATCTTCCCAACCCAGGAATCAAACTACAGTCTCCTGCATTGCAGGCGGATTCTTTACCAACTGAGCTATCAGGGAAGCCCTTTGTTTTTCCTTAAGCTCTGTACTAATGATTATGTAACAACACTGTATCTCGTTTGAAGACATGTTTCTCTTTCTTAACAGAACCTTCCAACTAAACTTGTTATCTTAAGAGTTATGTTGTGGGAGTGGGTCTGTTAAGACCTCTTTATTGTTAGTAACCAACTGAAAAGGTATATAAGGCCTTGCTAAGACAGATGGGTAGGGCACTCTACCCACTTCTGAGGTCTATGTCAGAAGCTTTCTGTGTCCCTTTTTCACTGTAATAAAACTGCTACACAAAACCTCTGCGTGATCAAACCTCATCTCTGGCCTGGAAACCAAATTCTCTCCTTCAGAGGCTATGAATGTGACCCTGTTCACTGTAAGCTATCACCCGTGACGTCCAAGGGGACCTTGAGCCACTCAACACCCAGGGACACCAGAGCTTGCTCAGAGCAGGAGTCTGGACCAAGCCCCAGGAACAAGGAATCGCATGACAGGAGGTGACTGTGAAGCCTCAGGGCCTGACTGTGCCTCCCCTTCCTGCTCTGCTCCAGTCCAGTCTGTGCCTTAGCTGCCCTGACTGCTGGAGGCCGGCACTTTCCGGGCCCTTGGACTGCCCCTGTCTGCCTGGTCTTGTTCCTTGTCCCTCCCCAGCCTGCACACACACAGTGGCTGGCCTGCTGTCGCTACAGAGCTAAGTACGGTAAGCTCAGAGCCCAGGCAGGACCCCCGTCCAGGAAGGAGACAGGCACACGAGAGACTGCGGTCGGCCTGGACTCTGGCGGCACAAGCTAACGCAGGAGACTCAAGAGATGCGGGTTTGATCCCTGGGTCAAGAAGATCCCCTGGAGCAGGGCATGGCAATCCCTCCAGTACTCTTGCCTGGAGAATTCCATGGACAGAGGAGCCTGGCAGGCCACAGCCCACAGGGTCACAAGGAGTCAAGACACAACTGAGTGCACGTATGCACATGCACGTGCACACACACAGAGTGCACGCCCCTTCTCTCAAGGATTCATACACTCACAGAACAGAGACGGGACAGGCTCTAATCCAGCAGCTGGGGTGCAGGACGAGTGCTCACAGCACCCAAAACCCCAGAACAGCGAACATCCATCCCGAGGGGCCCAAGCCAGAACCCCCAAGGGACCGTGGAGCCCGTCAGGTTTCCTTTTTTTCCTCTAAAGCGATAAACTTACTTCACACTCTGCACTAAACTGACAAGCTATTTCACCGTCTACCTGTTTGACAGTGCGTGTAAGAGCTTGTAAGGAAATCACACTCTGAATTTTAGCGACTGAGAGAGCCAAGTGCTCTCCCCACCCGACGTGGAGAGGACCATGCAGAGCGCACCAGAGGCCCGGAGTCTACCCCCCTCCCTACAGTACAGTCTCAGGGAGGGGGACGACGGCCACACACACAGCACGCTTGAATCCGCTTGGAAGATTCAAGGACTGAAGCCTAGGGGAAAAAGTCCCTTTCTCTTTTCTAAACACTCCACAGTCAGGATGCGTGGTGTGAAAAGTGCCACAGAGAACACTCACCCCTTTGTGAAGCCTGTGCCCGCACTGCAGCTCACGCGTGTGTTTGGACTTGAATGCTTCTCGGCACATTTCACAGGAACTGGCACAGGACACCTGCGGAAACAAATGTATCCCAGTAATAAAGGACTCTTCCCACAATTGGCTTTCCAAAACTTTCGTAGCACAGGGTGCAAATTTTTCTCAATTACAGTTAAGTAGACTGAGGGAACAACTTATTTTTGAATAACATTTCTTAGGAAAAAACAAAATTTTCATTTTCTCAGATAAAAATCATGATTTATACAGTTAACTCACTCACAGTTAAAATACTACAAATACCTATTTATCCCATTCCATACCTAAAGTATGGTACTAGCTGCATATTACAAATTAACTATTCATCTAATTATCTAATAGCTGGACACAGTAACAAATTATGACACCTCTACAGTATGGATTATCGCGAGGCTGATTAAAATTATGGAATTGAATTCCATAATCCTTGGTTCAGAAGGTGAAAGTGAAAGTGAAGTTGCTCAGTCATGTCCGACTCTTTGTGACCCCATGAACTGGCCTCCATCCATGGGATTTTCCAGGCAAGAATACTGGAGTGGGTTGTCATGCCTTCCTCCAGGGGATCTTCCTGACCCAGGGCTCGAACCTGAGTCTCTCGCACTGTAGGCAGAAACTTTACCATCTGAGCCACCAGGTATAGAAAGCTGGTCCCAAAAGCTCTCTGAATAGGCTAACAAAACAGTAGGTATCATATGATTATATAATTTAAGTTTTTAAACAGAGAGAGAATGTCTGTATATAGAGATGCCTAGAAAAGAATCTGGAAAGATATAAAATGCTAATGATGGTGACTGGCTACTTTGGGTTGAGAGTTTTAACTTTTTCTTTGCTGTTTTTCTAGTTTCTATGAATGTGGATTATTTGCATCTGCTGCTGCTGCTAAGTCACTTCAGTCGTGTCTGACTCTGTGTGACCCCATAGACGGCAGCCCACCAGGCTCCCCCGTCCCTGGGATTCTCAAGGCAAGAACACCGGAGTGGGTTGCCATTTCCTTCTCCAACGCATGAAAGTGAAAAGTGAAAGGGAAGTCACTCAGTTGTGTCCAACTCTTCGAGACCACATGCACTGAGGCCTACCAGGCTCCTCCATCCATGGGATTTGCCAGGCAAGAGTACTGGACTGGGGTGTCATCGCCTTCTCCGGGATTACTTGCATAAATCAAATCAAAACAAACTGATGGCTCATTCAGCAACATCCCTGTCAGGGGACACAGGTGAGTGGGAGGGCTCCTGACTCCACCACTCAGTCTGGGGACAGAGATAGCATTCTCATCTGGAAGCGGAGGCGGTGCCACCCTAGGACTCCGGGCACCACGGCCTGCCTGCAGCCCCTAGCACTCAGCCCACGCCGCGGCCTTCTCCTTGACTCTCACTGCCCCCTCTTAACTCTGAGCACCCTGAAGACAGGAGATGGCTTTGCTTCTGTATGTTCTTAGCAGCCAGTGAGGAACCTGGCCCCAAAGGGAGGCTCTGGGAACTGTCAGAAAGTGAGTGAATGCAGCCCTGGCAGTGGGTGATGGCCAGGGAGTAGGGTCAGGGCAGCGCCTGAAGGCTGTGAATCCATGAACTGCTGAACAGGCTTCTCTGTCCCTCTCAGGGCACTGCAGCCACCACCGGGCACCAGGCAGTGATGCGATAGACGTGATCTCGCTCCCCTCCCCTCCGTGGCCCCCAAGGAAGGGTCTGGGAGAATTGGAGGCAAGAGTGCTGGGGGAAATGGCAGGTCAAGGCCTCTGTAAGGTGGCCTTGGGGCCTGGGGAGCTGCAGTCCATGGGGTTGCAGGGAGTCAGGCACGACTGAGTGACTAAGCACAGCACAGCACAAAGTTTAGAAAAAAAAAAGTTATTACTTCCCAACATGATAAATTCGGCACAATGTATTTCTAAGTGAAAAAGTAAAAAGAACACAAATATATGTATATGGTTTTGACTAAATTCACATATACACACAGATAAAGAGTTCAGAAAAAATGCATCAGTGTGATAATACTGGTTACCCTTACAGGGTGGGTTTTGGGGTTCTTTATATGTTCTTTTTATTTGGACCTTCTATTAAGAACCACATTACTTCTGAGGTTTTGTGGTTAAAAATACAAAACATCGTTACTTAAAAAAAAAAAAACCTATGATTAGCAAATTAAGTCCTGGTTTCAATACATATTTTTCTTATAAGTCAGCTTTCACGTCTTTATTACCATGAACTGTGAAGCAGAAAGTAATCTCACCTCGAAAGGTGATTATGGTCTAACTCGGGGTGGCCAATAAGTGTGCGAGTGTGCACGTGCGCACTCACACACATCAGTGAGAATGCTGAGAAGCCAGTCTGGTTGTTGGACCACAGAGCACATAACCAGCTGGAACACCCCTGAGAGGGAGCAGATTCCGTCAGGCCTGGCAGGAATGCTCTGCACGGTATGAGCTTTCTCAGTGGGGGGGACCCTCTGGCACCCAAGTGTATGTGACAAGGAAAATCTCCGAAGGCTGGTGGAAAGCGAAAATGTATGGGAGGGAAAAACCAAGTTCACAGGAGGAGGCATGGCCTGGTCAGGTCAGCGAGCCAGCGCTCTCCATGCAGTCCTGCCCGCCAACCCCACTCGGCCTGCAGCTCCTCTCACTTTCCTTTCACCTGAGCTGGACAGAAGGGGAAGACGTGATCTACGCCAGAATTCCCCCTGGAGCCCACGGCTGGGAGCCACCCAGGGAACTGCCTCCCTACCACTCACATGTTCAGTGCCTACTGCACAGTCCCCAGCGTGTGAGGGCCGTGTGGGTGAGGACAGGGGATTACACGCCGCACACGCAAATCAAAGGAAGGAACGCCAGCCAGAAGCATGAGTCATCAGTGCCTTGGTTTCCTCATTCATAAAGACAGTTATAATACCTTATCAACTGAGATCATAGATATAATGGTATTTTATAGAAAGTTCTATGTAACTAACATTCTCATTGTCTACAAGGACAAGAAACAATTTAAATCAGTATATCAAATAAAAGCAACCTCAGCCCATTCCAGCATGTCCCCCACCTCCGTTCCCAGGCACATGAAGGGGAGGGGAGGGAAGCAGCCAGTCTGCTCTGAGAATAGCACGTGACCCTGCTAACCCCACCAGAGCACTTCATCCAGACCACAACCCCAACAAGCAGATATGATCCAAGCTCACAGTGTTATCAGTGATGAAACCAAGTTCGTGTGATTCCAAAGCCTATGGTCACATAGAAGAAAACCGGCCAAAAATAAATTCTGCCAACTATTCACACTTGATGTGACGAACAGATCTGACCATCTACAGGCCCTGTGTCCATGGTGTAGCCACTGCACCTCTTGTCCCCACATGCAAGGGCCCTGAAGTCCCCACAACGGTGGGGAGAACCTCGCTAGTCAGCAGCTCCTGTAACCGAACACTCAAGTCACCTAAATGTGGCTTCTAACGGAAGCTCAAAGAAAGTCCATCGAGAAATGAAAAACACAAGGCTACATCATGGACTAACAGCTGCTTTCTTCCCGCTCTTCACAGAATAGAGGGAATGCCACGGTCATGCACACAGCACTCACAGGGATGTCCTCGGTCTTTGGCCTCCTGGTTTTGGGTGATGCTCCGACAGGCATGGAGGGTGGGTCTTGAGCAGCCCTGGGCGCAGGAACAGCAGAGCTGGGTGCAGACGGCCTGCAGTCCTTTCCTGGATTTGGCTGGGCCAGAATGTACAGTAGGGAAGCAAGTTCAGTTACCCAAAAATGTAAGCACTGTCTACTACATTGCTCCCCATCTTTTGTTGGAAGCATTTCCCCCCACAAGTCTCACATTTTATAAATAAACAGGAAGAAAGTGGAGTATATAATGAATTTAAATGAAACACCTTTTTCTTTCTCTCTTCATCAAGGACGTGTTGGGTCACTCTTTGCACAATTTCATCAATACTCAATCCAGACAGAGACGTCTTGTTTTTGTTTCTAACTTTTTTAATAAAACCAGCAAGCTCCGTGCTGAAAGGGAAAGCAGGGAAGTCAAGACAAAGTCAAAGTTTTCTACTGTGAAGAAATATTATGTCCCGTATCAACCCAGCAGCTGAAAAGAAATGAAATCAAATACACAAATAATTCATTTGTAAACAACAGTAACTGTAGAAAAAGCAGCAAAATCACTCTTCCAAAAAACAGCACTGTGAACATTTCAACATTATTCCTAAAATATTTAATATATTCTCAAAGTAATAGTGTACCTGACACTATTTCAGATCTCCTTCCCTACTTAGAAACCTGACTTGTTAAGAGCCTGGACATACTGTAGCTTTAAGCAAAATCACTGAATGATCAGACACCACTGGATCTGACTTGAAATCAATAAAATCTCTAAGAACAAGCTACTTTTTTACCTCCTCCCTTTAAAAATTTGACAAAAAATAAATAAAATAAAAATCTAACAGACAAAGTTTTCAGTTTTCCTGCATTTTTCATAGGTAGCAGTAGATGTGATTATATCATTAATCAACAGGAACTTGGTATCTACAGCACTAATACCTCATATGCTTTAACTTGCAGAAAAGCAAGTTAACATAAGCAACATATGTTCATTCTGGCAAATTTAGACAGGACTGCAAAAACTTTTATAAGGTACTTCTGGTAATTACAACTTGACTATTTTTACTAACTTGCATGGTAACTGCTTTTGAGAGAACTTACAATGCTTCTCAAACTTAGGCTAAATATGTCCACGTCAGACAAGATACACTTACTTCCAAGTGGCCAGGGCTCCACTGACAAACGCAGAACATTAATTCTGGCCAATCATAATTAACCACAGTGTTTCAGAAGTTCATCCCAGAGACTCTGACACAGTGACAAAGACAGAAGTAACACGGGAGGTGTGGAGGATCATTCCTGGATGTGGATTCCTCTCTTCTGCGCTGTATCCCTGAGACATTCCTCCACTTCACCTTCCCTCTGGCCTGAGACAAGGAGTCCCTCTGCCCTCTCGTACCCATCTGGAGAGTGAGGTCAGAGGTCGATGCAGGAGCACTCCTGAAGTGCCCAACTGATGACTCTGGCTGCCTTAGTTAAAAGCAGCTCTCCCCATCTGCAGCAACATGGATGGACCTCAAGACTGTCCTACTGAGTGATGTCAGTCAGAGAAAGACAAACATTGTAGGACACTGCTTATAAGCAGAAACTAAGAAAAACGGTACAAATGAACTTACAAAACAGAAAGAGTCACAGATGTGAAACTTATGGTTACCTGGGGGGAAAAGGGGATGGATAAATTGGGACATTAGGATTGACATATACATTGGGGCTTCCCTCGTGGCTCAGAGGTTAAAGCGTCTGCCTCCAACGTGGGAGACCCGGGTTCAATCCCTGGGTCAGGAAGATCCCCTGGAGAAGGAAATGACAATCCACTCCAGTATCCTTGCCTGGAGAATCCCATGGACAGAGAAGCCTAGTAGGTTACAGTCGGACACGACTGAGCGACTTCACCTCACCTCATACATAAAGCAGATAACTAATAAGGACCTGCTACACAGCACAGGGAGTTCTACTCAATACTTTGAAATGACCCACTTGGAAAAGAATCTGCAAGAGTGGACATATGTGTGTGTCTAACTGATCCACTTGTTTACAGCAGACACTAACACACATTGTAAATCAGCTCTCCCTACCTCTCCCTCCACAACACGCTCACACATCTTACTCATTGGGAAACTGTATCCAGTCTCTTCAGCTCACACCTCTAACAAATCAGAGGGGCTGTTCAACAAAGCCTAAGTTGCTGCTGCCTTCTCTGATATAGGTGAGATTTTTTCCCCCTGAAATGATACAAAACTAATGTTCTGAAGTTCACTTATTGATTCCATAATTAGTGCTGGAGCATGTTACTGCATTCATCCAAATCTTAGCAAATTGCTATGGGTTCTGATGAGTGTGTATTAATCTGTTTGAAAATGCTCACTTTTATGTTTTCAAAAGGAAGACAAATGTAGTGTTTGTCCTTCTCAGTTAAATAACTGCACAGTCCTTTCCACTTCAGCACCTAATTGGCCAAAATGTTATCTGATCAGGAAACATCAGTTCAACAAAGCATTTACCAGTGCTGCTGACATTTTAGATTCGTACCTGCTGTAACATGGGAACACCACCGACAGGTGCTCAATAATGCTATTGAACGGCTTCTTTGGAGACTGGCTTGGACGGGTGGCACGCTCTGGAACAGCAGGTAACTTCTGATCAGCCACTAGGCCTGGTTTTGGTCCAGGTGCCTGGCCAGCACCCTCACACTCTGGCAGCTGGGGGGCTTTCTGGCTGCAGGGGGGTGACTCCACTGGGCTGTCAGCGGCAGAGCCCAGCTTGACCCCTCAGGAGCTGCTGTCTGGTCTCCAGTCCCATGACTTGTAGAAGTGAAGGGACCTTGACCATCCTGGGCTGAAGACTCAGGAAGTAATTTAGGATGAATCTGGGAGGAATACACCACAAAAGCTGATCACTAAGAGTTAGATCCATGAACAAAGACTAATGATTAAGCACAACTATAATGAATCCTGCTTGCTCAAGTGCACAGAACTTGAACTACGACAAATTAAATGTTATTGTCCTTACAAGTCACTGGTAACCATTTCTCTCAAAACAAGCTGTTCAGGGCTCCACACTGGCAGGCCCTGCTGGGCTCTCCCGGAAGCTCTGCAGTCCATGCCAAAGGGCTGAGGCCCCTCATGTTGTCAGAGCCCCAGTCTGCACCCCAAGCTAGCCCCTCTCTCGCCTCTGCGACTGCATGCTAGTTATGAATAATTCCCCCTTTTTAAACGATTCCAGTCTAGAATACCTTCCTGAGATACAAACCTCCTAACAGGCGTGATTCCAAGGGCACTCAAACTCTGTGTCTGCAAACGCAGCTTCCGGGCAGGCTCCCTCACTTGCTCTTTCTCTGGTGCCACCTGACACAGACCAGATTTGGCGTCCACTCCCCAACACACTCACGCTGAGCCCTGACCGCACAGGCAGCGCCTCTTTCAGCTGACCACTCGATCCGCTGCACATCCCTCGCCCGGGCCCCTCTCCCACCGGGTCTCCACACTGCAGTCAGGCTGACGTCATTTCCTAACTGGAAACCTACACTGGCTGCTCAGTGAACTGAGGGGAAGTCCACACTGCGGAGCACACCTTACGGAATAAGGCTCCCTTTGTTCTGGCCCGGGGGTACGGCATCACAATCTTTTCCCTACAGTCCTCTTTGTCCTAGTGAACTTCTTTCACAGCTGTGAAAGGTGTTCTTTTTCTAGCCTCCAAATATGCTACTTCCTCCATCTGAACGTTTTGACCCTGAAACATCACACCACACAGCCCTCCTCTCTCTCTCACACAAACACTCTCTTTCTTTCTTTCCCCCTCCTGCCTGGTGAACTCCTTTTCCAGATCTCTGGCTTACTGAGACCTCCAGCAAGGGAGCTTCTGCCGAGGCCTAGGCCTCGGGGTTAAGTTAGTTTCCCCTGATTTCTGCTGCCACGGTATTCTATGTTCTTGGCGTACTTTGCTTACAATTATGGGCATGAAGTCACTCCCAAACCCATGTGCATTCTGAGGGCACAGATTGCATCTAATCCGCATCTGATCACCACTAAATACCCGATGAATGAATAGCAGAGACTGACATACAAAGTAAACCGTTTTTAGGGGTTCTTATTATTCAAGCCCCTGGCACACTGAGAGTTCCCAAGGTTTTCAATTTTAAAATTCTTTTAAGTCATTTATAAAATCACATGAACTAGAATTAAAAATTAACAGTAAAATTCGACTGAGATCTCATGCTTTTCCCCGTCTGTATGTGTTGTAAGAACTTGAAAACACTGGTGTTCAGTAGAATATTTTACTCAGTTCAAGATGGCTAACCTTTTTAACGTTTTAAATCTTTTTTTATTTCTATTTTTGCAGATGAATCCACAGTAAATTTGAATATTAAGAGTGCATAGTACTGAGAAGAAAAACACTTTCAAGATCAGCTTCTGACTGCAGCTCCAGAGCCTACTGCCTTAGTTGAGGCTGAACGCATAGACAGAAGGGTCATGGGGTGAGGGGTGAACGAGGGCCACTCTGATGAGGGCTTCACCTGGCACCTGATGCAGACAGTAAGGTAATTATTCACCCAGCTCACGTCCACTCCCAAACCAGTGACAACAAACTACTTGTGGCCAGCTAGGAAAGAAATTGTGCCTCACTCCTTTTCGGTTCTATTTCCTCAAAAAAGAAAAAAAGAGATGTAACAGACTCACTGTGTTACAGGTAGGAAACGAAAGCTCAGAAATCTGCACTTTAGGAAGTTCACTGAGCCGAGAACCATTTTTAATTGCCTGAATTTGTTCTTCAAACTGAGACTGTAGGTAGAAAGGAAAATGTTAGTTTTTCTAACAAATTCTAAGGAAAACCACAACTATCCATTAACACTATTTTCCCCCTTACTATACACATACAACAAATGCTCAACCATTTCCCAAGCAATATAACTGGGATGCAAGTATACTTCTTGTAAGGAAAGAAGTTCAAAATAACTAGAACTGTTAATTCTAACTAATTAACTCTAATATTACTCTAATTATTAACTAGCATGCTCTAAGCCTTATCAAACATAACTTTGCTATCTTATCAATCAAGGGCTGAGCTTAGTTAACAATATTTCATGAAAAATTCTTAACTGCAACAAAAAAATGTCTTTAACAGCCCAAAAAAGAAAGTTTCAGTATGACACTACCTCTTTTAGAATGATAACCATCAGACACATTTTGACAGAATGATAAAATACCATATAACTTACCTTTGCTTTCTCAATTTCTTCTCTAACATCAGAAAGAAACAATTCCCATGAAGGTATGTCTGAGTCCATGTCAGAATACGTAGCCGAATCACTGAGAGAGGAGAAAAACATAAAACTGCTGATGTCCACTTGAAGACTTTTAAAAACCGAAAGCACTAAAGTACAAATGAAAATAAACATTTAAAGATAATAAGAGAAACATGATCATGCACACAGAGCAAAAAAGATGATTTTTAAAGAAGTGTGTATCTTACAGAGTCACTTCACTTTAGGAAATATTATCAACTGATCTAACCCAAAGTCCAAAACTGGTGGATAGAGAAGACATATTCTCCTGAATTTTACCTTCTCGCCTCATATTTCAAGATTAGACAGTTCTTCAGTTGACATCTTCATATTTAACATCAAAGGCTATTTTTAGCATTGAAAAACAAACCAAAACTTGGCAGCCTGGATACATTCCAATGAAACCTTCATCCCTACTTCATTGTAAAACAAAGGGTGGGGTCTAAGAGGCTACATTAAACTTCTCAGCACCTCATGAATCTGGTTTACTGAAAGCGACACACAAGCTCTCTTCTCCAGTTGAGAAGATCTCCCCACCAACCGTGGCTGTGTCTGCTCTCATGCATCTTACAGGAGGACCAGAGCGCTGCTTTCAGGGCTTTCCTCTTGTGCCGCCCTCTGGTGGGATGAGCAGAGTTAGCAGAGACCCCCTAAGAAAGACCACCTGTGTGCCACGAGGCTTTCTAAGGAGTCAATGCCATCAGATGAAGTGAGGCCTGAGATCTGTTTCCCAGATGCACCACAATCCAGAGCCCTTGGGGTGCTTTGCTGGCTACTGAATACCACACGATCTCAACCTCAGATATATTAGTCCTGTAATCTGAATCAGCATACCAGTTTACCTTTAATCAGAAAGGTTTTCTGATGTGTAAAAAACTTAATCTTGAAAAAAGAAGAAAAAAAAAGAACTGTACATTAAAACTGTTTTTCCATGACCTGTAGAATCTCTGGTTCAGCAATGAGGGTTTGAAATTTAAATAAAAAAACACTAGTAATTAAAAAGTTAAAACCTGTGTGTGGAATATGATAAAAGGACCAGATGAAAAGTAATGTGCAAAAATCCATATAGAATAAGTGCTACATTCTAGACTGAAGGAGACTCTCCGGCTTCTCATGGTAAACCTTATTCCAAAAAGAAAGCAAAATAAACAAAACCAGGTAAAGATTATGGAGGATTGAAAAATGAACGAAAAGTGAAAGAAAGTGAAGTCACTCAGTTGTGTCCAACTCTGTGACCCCACGGACCGGAGCCTACCAGGCTCCTTCGTCCATGGGATTTTCCAGGCAAGAGTATTGGAGTGGGTTGCCATTTTCTTCTCCAGGAGATCTTCCCGACCCAGGGATTGAACCTGGGTCTCCAGCATTGTAGGCAGACGTTTTACAGTCTGAGCCACCAGGGAAGTTGAAAAAACGACCATATGTAAATATCTTTGAAAGTGACATTCCCACACTCTACCGATAGGACTGTTAAATAACTATTCTTATGGAAGGCAACTGTTGAAAAGCTTCAAAAATGTGATCTTCATTCCAGGAATTTATTCATTGCATGGAAATGACTAATAAATTTAGCTATAAGGATATCTGCCCCAGCGCAGCTTTGAATAGCATAATGTAATGTAAATATCTTTGAAAGTGACATTCCCACACTCTACCGATAGGACTGTTAAATAACTATTCTTATGGAAGGCAACTGTTGAAAAGCTTCAAAAATGTGATCTTCATTCCAGGAATTTATTCATTGCATGGAAATGACTAATAAATTTAGCTATAAGGATATCTGCCCCAGCGCAGCTTTGAATAGCATAATGTGCAAACAACCCAGCTCGCCCACTACATAGCTACTTAATAAATCATGACATGGTTGTACACCGGACTACTATTTAACCTTTTAAAATTAGGCAGGAAAAATGTAATTACTGATATGAAAATAAGTTTCCTATATACTGTTTGGGCTTCCCTTTTAGCTAAGTCAGTAAAGAATCTGCCTGCAATGCAGGAGACCTAGGTTCGATTCCTGGGTTGCAAAGATCTCCTGGAGGAGGGCATGGCAACCCACTCCAGTATTCATGCCTGGAGAATCCCATGGACAGAGGAGTCTGGTAGGTTCACAGACTATGGGGTTACAAAGTGTCAGACATGACTTAGTGACTAAACCACCACCATATATTACTTAGTGGATAACTACATATAAATTTTCTTTTTTTTCCCCCAAATCTTAATGGATTTACCACAAAACTAAATTAACTAGTTATAACTCAATTGAGAATTAGGATAATTTATCATTTTGTTGATGTTTTGATTTTCCCATGATTGAACATGTGTTAATTATAATAACTATTAAAAATAAAGTCCCATGGACTGCAAGGAGATCCAACCAGTCCACCCTAAAGGAAATCTGTCCTGAATATTCATTGGAAGGCCTGATGTTGAAGCTGAAACTCCAATACTTTGGCCACCTGATGAGAAGAACTGACTCATTTGAAAAGACCCTGATGCTGGGAAAGATTGAAGGCAGGAGGAGAAGGGGATGACAGAGGATGAGATGGTTGGATGGCATCACCGACTCAATGGACATGAATTTGAGTAAACTCTGGGAGTTGATGGACAGGGAGGCCTGGTGTGGTGCAGTTCATGGGGTCACAAAGAGTCGGAGATGACTGAGCAACTGAACTGAAAATAAGTTTTCATCAAATCAGCCCGAATCTTTATTTCCTCAATAACAATTGTGGAAAGAAACCCGTGACACCACAGTACCTGCTCATTAGCTTCATGTTCTTGAGAAACCTTTCAGCTTGTGACTCCATGCTCTGTAACTTACACACTTCTATGTCCTTCCAGTTTTCAAGCACAGATACCTACCATTAGATGAGAGAATATAAGCATTTTAAAACAATTTTAAAGCTGCGAAAGCAAACATTCTAAACCATTTTCAAGTTTCTCCTTAAATGACACATGATCAGAAGAGTGACCAGAATTTAGCTGTCGTTTCTCTCAAGTGAACCTGAATTAAAAGTTTTCGGACTTCTCTGGTGGTCCACTGGGTTTGTGAAGATTCCACATGCCGTGGGGCAACTGGGCCTGTGCACGGCAACTGCTGAGCCTGTGTGCTGCAACTACTGAAGCCCGAACTTCCAAAGCCTATGCTTCCCAACAAGAGACATCTCTGTTTGGGGCAACTAGAGAAAGCCCACATGCAGCAAGGAAGACTCAGCACAGCCCAAAATTAATTAAAAAAAACAAACAAACCACAAAACACGTTAGAATTGAAAACAGAGTAACAAAGTGATAGTAAAATTACATTCCAAAGTGATACTTTCTTAGATATGAAACTTCCCACAAGGCTTACTGCTGAAGCCATACAGGAGCACAGAGCTAGGTTACCTAAAGTATACACCTGGTGTGCATAATCTAAGGTGCTGACCACAGTAAGCAGAGAGCCAGGACCCTGCAGAACAGCGCCAAGGCTGCACCTATGGATTTAAAGGCCTGGGAAGCAGACTCGTGGTTGGTGAGTGGGAGGGGAGGAGGGGATGGAGTGGAGTCTGGGACCAGCAGGTGCAAACTATCACACAGAGGACGGGCACACAGCAAGGTGCTACTGCACAGCTCAGGGTAAGTTATTAACAGCAAGGGTAAGTTTTGAAAACTTTAGACTCTGGCTCCCCACACAAGCCAATTGGCCATTTGTGTCAAAGTCACTGCAGAAAATGTAGACTGGCCTTGCTTTAATTCAGATGTCAGTAATCTTGACAGGGCCCAACCAGGCAAAACTGCTTGCTAAATGGTGGTAAATGGGAACTGGGTGACTTGGGGACAGAGATGCAGGAAAAGGGCCCAGGAAGCAGAAGTAAACACTGGGACTCTTTTTTCCCTTCCTTCCTTCAGAAAAGCAGCTGCATAGCTGACATTTCTTTTAAAGACCCATGTTTAAAGACTGCGTGACTCTTCCTTACCTTTCTAAAATAATCGTAGACACATTTACTAATAAATAACATTCACTTTGCAAATTAGAAAAACAAAGGCAAACATGTTTCAGGAATTCAATAGAATATAGCCAGAGATAATTATTTTTGTCTCAGTATTTTCTCAAATAGTATACTAACCTTAGTATATATTCTTCTAGGGGGAGGAAAGAGAGTATATATTCTTAATAAGTATATTATTTCCAAGTTCCTTTTCCAGCACTGGCAAATAGGTTTTTTGGTTGGCTACTTTATGGTACATCACTTGATTAAATATAATGAAGCCATTAAAAGTACAGAGCACTGAAAATGACTGAATTGTGTTAATAAGGAAAGCTAGTCACAAAACATGGTGTTCCCTCTATCATAAGATAAGCATAAAGGTAAAAGATTTAAAAGTTATAGGCAAGGAGAGAGTGGTTGTTTCAGGGAGGCAGGATTATGGGTGAAAGGATACCCCTCAGCCTCCACACTTTCCAGCAATGTTGTCCTGCTCACGTGTAATTAAACGTGGAGTAAACAAATGACACCCTGCCGAATCTGTCAGTCACCAAGTCCTCCGGACTCACCTCTGCATCCACAGCCCTTTGAAGACTCTCTTCATAATGCTCTTTCCCTTTCTTTATACTCTCTTCTATTTTCATTTTCTCATTTGTAAATGTATTACTGCAAATATTAAAGAAAAAAACACTAACTGAAAAAAAACATAACCAATGAGCTCACAAAGGGTTAGCGCTGAAGTCATGCCACAAACAGATAATAGAATATCTTCCAGAGAAACTTCTTGCTCAACATTTGGCTACTTAATACAAGACTCATTATTTGCTCTCTGCAAATGATCAAAGGAAGATGAGAAATTAAAAGTAAGTTACTTGGTGGCAATGCTGTGAAATGGATTCCCCATTTTTATGAAGTTAGGTGCAGTTTAATCTGATTATGTTAATAAACTTTATATACTGGCTTCCAGTATGTACAAACATTATTTGCAGTAGTAAAGATTAAAAGGAAAACTTTCTATAGGTTCATAACAAACATTCTTTAATAATTTTTTAATTGTAGAGCAATGAACTACAATAGTTGAGACTGTTATTTCAAGTAATGTAAGTTTTTAAAATACATTTTTAGTTTCAGGTTAATTCAAAGGAAATGAAGAGTAATGAACAATGCTAAATTTATTGCCTTATTACACTGACAATGAGAAATAAAAGTAGAAAACATCATAAAATAAAAATACTTAAAAGAATAAATTTATTTATTAATATAAATAATAAAACAGAATTTTTTTAAAAAAGGAACAATTATTTAAAAGAAACATATAAGCAAAAATATATTTGGATGTCCAACTATTTCAGACTGTGCCTCTGATATTAATAATATAAGATATAAAAATAAATTTAAGCTTAATTTGCCTGATTTCAAGGGACTGATCCAGAAGTAATTCAAGTGCCTTTTCCTTTCCACTGTTTTCCTGCGTATACCTGCAAAAGCATAATCACCAAATTTCAATCAATTTTCAAAGATTTTAAAAAGCACAATCTCACACAGTAAATTCTACATCCATGCAAACATTTCTTGATTTCTTTACATTTCATTTCTAGTATCTTCTAAATAGGCAAAGAATTTGGGTCCTTCTCCTTTTGGAAAAATTTCCCTTCTACACCTGGAGGGCAGATCGCCTTTTCTTCACTCTGCGCTGTGTGTCTGCAGCACAGACCCCATCTCAGTCCTGAGTCAGGAGCACCTCCATCCAGGTGGTTCAACATAGGACAGAGGAATAAGGTGCTGGGTCATCACCAGTGTAACATCGGTTCTCACTCAAAATGAAAACAGCCTTCTATTTTTTAAGCCAGAACCTGAAGTCAATTACACACAGACATACATGCATGCACACAGTAGGATAATTCTTCAAAACAAAGTGTGTAAGTATTTGATTCTTAATAAGCAATGCCCTGTACCAAGAGGGTTCTGCCTCTTTCATGCTCTCCTTCACACCTTTTTAGTCATCTCTATTGGATAAAAATCCGTTTCCGCAAGCCACTAATTTAAATGCCATTTCAGTTCTTTTGTAAAACAGTTCCTCTAAGTTTTCAACACTGGGTAGCTTTTCATGGAATTTCTGCCTTCCTTCAACAATTATCTCTGATTTGCATCACTGCACCAACCATGAGCTCCTCGTGACCATTCATTTCTTAATGAATACCAACTGTGATCTAAAGCATAGAAAAAACAATAACATAACCTCATATACCTTTGCTGTTCTCTAAGAGATCCAAAAAGTTTTAATATCTAAATATAAAAATTTAGCTTTTTTTGGAAAGTACAAAAAGCATAAAGAAGCCTATAGCCTATCTTTAAACGACAACAGAAAAAGGCAAAGAAATACACTAATAAAGTGAAAAGACAATAAAAAATTATTCCTCAGCAGAAACGATTTTTATGATAGCACAGAAAAAAATTTTTACCAACAGTCTCAGTTTCATTTGTCTAGTTTGACAGTATGTCTGAACTGAACATATGAAAAAATTAAAATATAAATACTCCAGAATTTTTGAATAACTTAAAAATTAAGACTGTACTTGCTCAAACAGTAAGAGGTAAAAAGCTTTTTAGATTTCCATGAATGTGTTCTTCTAATGAAACTTTGAGTAAAATCAAAATTACAAGACATATGCCGTATTTTCCATTTTCTCATGCTTTATAATCGACTACTTAAAAACTGTCCAAAGGGTAAGGTTAGCAATACTCATAATGAAATTCACCTGATCACAGGGCACAGCAACTGGACAAAACATAAATGCCCTGACCAGTGAGTGTGGTCAGTGGAGCCCCCAGGGAACCACGCCTCCCCTTATTAAAGCCCTTCAATCTGGACCAGGCCGGAAACAACAAAATGTGGCAGAAGTGATGCTGGCGGTTCCAGGCCTGAAGCTTCAGAGCTTCAGAGGGCCTGGCAGCTCCTACCTGTGCACTCCTGGAAGCTCTCAGCCATCACAAAGGAGGCGTGGCTACTGTGCTGGAGATGAAAGTCACATGAAGAAGTCACGTGGAGAGAAATAAGCCCTGAAACTGCATAGGGAGAAAGAGGCCAAAATATTTCAGCCAGCTCCCAGCTAGATGCAGCCACAGGGGGAACCACTGACAAGACCAGCAGAAGGGTGGCCCAGCCAAGACAGCCCAGAATGCAAGACCGGGTCAAATTAAAATTAAGTTAATTTAAGCCAGCAAGCTTCAGGTACTTTGTTCAACAGTAGGTAGCAATTAAGCTGAGGAGTCATACAATTATTTAGGGAAACAGGGGTTAGGAATGGATTGCACAGAATCTTAAAACAAACCTGGCCCATATGACAACTGCCTGAATGTATATTACTGAATGCTCTGTATTACAGGACCAAATTTTACTAACTTACAGATTCAGAGTGGAAGTAATAAATAAAATGATCACCACAGAATCTTGGTGCTGGAAAGAACCTTAGATCTAGACAGGTCCCCTCACTTTATAACAAAGGAGAGGGGTCAAGGAGACTGGTCAAAGAGGCGGTGCTCAGACTGGAAGTACGCTCTTGGGCCTGCAGTCCTACTTTATTTATGTGTGAATGTGAGAGGTTCAGAAAAAGCTGTAGGTGAGACAATTCCCAACAGATGTCCTTTAAAATGGAATGAGAACAGTGTCTAAAATTTTCACTTGATAATCTGAAACTGAATACCAGAAAGGATAAAATAACCCAAAATATACCCAAATTAAAAATCAATGAAAATCATTGTCTTTCAAGTGTTACTCACATTTTGCTGGCATTTAACACCTTTTTCATTTTCTTCTTCAGTGCCTTTAGTCTTTCTTGGATTTCTTTTTTCTCCTGTTCCCATTTTTTAATTTCCTTGTTCAAATCTTCAAGGAACCAATCTAGTTCTGTCTTTGAGATCTAAAAACATTTTAGAAAGTATCTAAATAAATGGGAAGATTTACTTTTTCTTTTTAAAAAGATCCCAAGAGACTAGTGTTGCGGTGGTGAACTAGCTTCACCAATGACTACAGTTCCTTGGAACACACACTCAGGAGCTGGCTGTATGCGCTACCCCAGCTGAGCTTGGGACATGAAGTGACACAATACACAGCCTCAGCCTCAAACGAGGACGGGCAAATAAATGGCAGATGCTCTGGTACTCAGGAAGGGATTCTCCAAATCAGTACAATTTGATCTCTGTCTTCAGAGATGGGGCTGTCACATGGAGAATGGATTCCAAGTAGTGGGCATGGAGAGGCAGAAGGTTAGAAGAGAAAGGTATGTCTGTACGGAATAGCACGAGGTGGATGTTAGGACCTCAGGTGCCTGGGACACCTTGGGATAGAATGATCAAGGGCCTTATGAGCAATGCTGAGGAGTGTAGACCTCATCCTGCAGACAACAGGAAGCAAGTGAAGGCTCTTCAGCAGGGTTGTGAGATGATGAGATTCTTATTTTAGAAAAATAACTAAAAGACACAGAGGCGGATCAGGGGAAAGAGGGTACATAAAGGTTAGACAAGAATAGCAGCTTTCTCGTTTTCTTGACTTTCTCTGATACTTTCTTATTGTGACCCACAACAGCAGATACATTTTAATCATGATCCCCAGCATTATGTACATACATGTATGCATCTATATACACATGGAGCTGAAAACAATGCCCTTGCTTTCTGAAATGTTTTCCTGTATTTTTATTCTATTATTAAGAACAATTTTAGTCACCATCATTAAACTGACTTCACAGCCATTAGGAATTATAAGCTTTAATGTCAAATACTCTGTATTATAAGAAGATAAAATCTCACTGCACTAGCCCAGGTGAGAGACAATGAGGATGACAGAGGTAACTAAAGGGATGATAAAAAGAAATAAAGGACACTTTAGAAGACTACGATGGAATAACAAGACCGTCATGTGGATATATGATGTAAAGTGGAAGGCGACAGAAATCTCTACCCTGGATGAATAACTAAACAAAATTCTATTAACAAAACAGGAGACTATGGAAGATATACAGGAGAGTAATCAACCTTGATAAGTATTTTAAAATAAATTTGAGTAAACAATAAAATATATTTTAAGAATTCAATAATTTTGATCCTGCAATTATTTTGATGGAACAGAGAAGTTTATAGGTGCTGACAAAGACTATAAATCCAAGGAATAAAATACTAAATTGAAATAACAAATAACCACCTTTCAACACAACTACAGAGAAAGGAGTAACGTATTTCTAAGTGCTGTTGATTTACACATCTGCCAACAGGCTCTTCTAGCACAGGTTAGCACACCATCAAGTCAGGTGTGTTCTGCTCCCCAAACACCTTTCCCAACACGGGAAACTCCCACCTATTAACATACTACAATTTCAAAGTCCATTCACCAGTTCATTGCCTGTAACTTGGAATGCACTTCCCCGCAGAAAGTTATATTAGAAACATCCGTTAAACAGCCAACATTTCTCTTCCAAGAAGCTCTCAGTTCCATTTTTAAGCTGAACAAAATGAGGTCTACAGTGTTAAAGAGGGCACATTCCCAGACCATGAGTCTACTTGATTGAGGAAGAAATAAATCTCCACGGGGGTGCTGGAGCAGAACATGCGATGCTGGAGAGACAAAGAGGAAAGCAAAGGCTAGCCTCTGAGACAGGTTTGAAAAGATTCATGTCCATCTTCACAGCCTCCCGCCTTCCTTCTGGTACTCGGTTCCACTCACTGGGGGCCCTTCCTTACTCTGCACCCTCGAGTTTCTCTGGACCCCTGACTTAAGCACCTCCCAGTCGAGGGCCTGCCCAGCGCCCAGGCAAACTTCCACAACATCTCTCCTCTCCTTCCTTTTCAATCTCTCAGCTGGAGTGCATCTGAAGGCAGCATAGTGCTAAAAAGAGACACTTCGACTCGTCTGGAAGTATTCACACTTCACTCTTTAGCTTAAGTGATTCTCTAATCTACACAGAGTCGGCACGGATGTTTTATTTGGCAAGTCCAATACTTCAGTTTGTTTGCTTTTTAAAGTACAAATGTGTTATCTCTGCCTGGTGATAAAGGCTGTGGGGCTGTGATATCTGTCACAATTTCAGGCCATGTGACAAAGAGAAATTAAACGCTGTATCTTGAGGCTCTGGATGGCTAGGTACACCACCACCTGAGACACAGCCTTCCCGTCAGCTATCTTACGTAAGGGCTGCCTTTGAAACTTCTTCTGAACCTATGAATTCTCTAGAAGTTTCATTCCAGTGTTTCAAAGTGTCATCTCTTCAATGTTAGCAGACAGGTAGTGCACATGCCTGTAAATTCCAGTCATTTATAAATAAATGAACTCTGGACTACTATTTCTAACAATTACTGTGCGAGTCAGGATGGAGCAATATCTACAAGAAACTAAAAAAAGAAATTTAAACTTTAATATTTTCCAGTTTGAAATTCTACTAGTATCAACGACTGTTTACTGGTATCTCAATTTCATTTCTGCTTTAGGGATCCTTTCATGTCCCACCTCTGACCAGGTTCCCTATAGTCTGACCTTCCTGCTTGGGCTTAGAATGTGGCCAGGTCACTGAGGACAAGGGTTCAGCCACAGAAACTCAGGGTCTCCTCCTTCAGAGAGGACAGGGTACCCTGGAGCCAAGCTACACAGAATCCCTGGGAAATAACGGCGTCGTGTCAAAACGGGCACTGACTTAGAAGAACATTTCGCCCTTGTCAGCTTTGGACACCAGGGTTTCGGATGTTCCTGGCAAGCAGATTCAATACCATGAACGTACCTTTGACCAGCCCAGGGCCCTCATGAATTTCAAGTCCTGCCTCAGGAGCAGATTTTACTTCAGCGGCCTTGAGATATGCAGGCCACCTGTTTTTAGGAAGAAGAGGTTCAACAGTTTGCTGACATTTCCTGCAGCCTGGGGACAGATCAACTCACACTTCCCTTGCTGCAACCTTGCTGATCTTGAATTTGCTGAGTCACTACTGTGATGGAGGTGATCTCCATGCTTACCTGGCCTCACGAAGAGAGTGCTACATAAAAGTCCTGGAAGATCGGCACAGAACCTGGCATTTAAGGAGCATCCAATATAAATATCTGTCAAATGAAAGAATGAGTGCTACCTTCCACTACATACTAGCAGTAAATAAAGTAACAATCATCATAAGACGTACAGGCCTGATGACCTTTCCACAGGCTGATGAATACGAAGACACAATTCAGTAAACTCAGTTCTGTAGGGGCCCAAGTACACACTGTTGGGTAACACTGGCAGAGCTCCTAGTCTGCACACTGAGATCCATGGATGGCTAAGAAATAGTCCTCATTCACAGGGGGAGTATAGTGAGGGAAATATGCATGAAAGGTAATTACTATACCATACACAAAAAATTAACTCAAAGTGGATCACAGGCCTAAGTTGGGGAGCTAAAACTATAAAACTCTATAGATCATAGGAGTAAATATTGCAGATCTTGGGTTTGACAGTAGTTTCTCAGCTATGACATCAAAAGCATAAGAAACAAAAGAAAAATTACAGAAACTTAACTACACTGAAAATTTAGAACTTGTGTGTTGCAAATGATAACATGAAGAAAGTGAAAAGACAATCCACAGAATGGGGCATAGGAGAAATAAATCTGCAGATATGGGAAGATGAGAGAAAATATTTCTAAATGATATATTTGATAAGAAATTTGTACCTAGAATACATATATACATAAGTGTGTGTTTGTATATATATATAGATTCTTAATTCAATATAAAGAACAAAAAAATCCAATTAGTAAGTGGGCAAAGGAGTAAAACAGATATGTCTCACACTTTCCAAATATATAAAAATAGACATTAAACACATATAAGATGCTCAACACCATTAGTCTTTGGGGAAACACAAATCAAAACTACAATAAGAAACCACTTTACACCCATTAGAAGAGCTAAAATAAAAAAGATGGATGATACAAAATGTTAATGAGGACACAGAGAGACTGGATCCCTCATACACTGCTGGTGGGAATATAAGATGGTGCAGCTGTTTTAGAATAGTCTGGTAGTTTTCAAACTCTTAAATATGGAGTTAACAGATGACCTAGCATTTCCTTTCCTAGGTATACATCCAAAAGAAATGAAAACATGTGTCCACACAAAAACTTGTACTCAGATATTCTAAGTGTTATTCGTAACAGTCAAAAAATGAAAAGAATTCAAATGTTTACTTACAGTGAATGGGTTAATAAAATGTGATACAGCATATGATGGAATATTATTCAGTAGTAAAAAGGAATGAAGCACTGACCCATGTTATATGGACCGATGTACATGGATAGACCTTGAAAACATTAAGCTAAGTGAAAGAAGGCACTCACAAAAGACCATGTATAGTTAAGTGTGATGCCATTTATATAAAACACCCAGAAGGGGCAAATCCAGAGAGTAAATCAGTGGTTGCCAAGGACTGAGGGAGGGAGAACAGGGAGTGACTGGCACTGGTTAGACTTCTTTTGGAGTGATAAGAACATCCTAAACGTGGACTGCAGTCACAGCTACACAACTCTTGTGCTTATACTGGAAACACTGACTACACACTTTAAAGGGGTGAATTCTATGGCATGTAAACTACATCTCAATAAAGATGTTAACAAAATGATACTTACTGTCTAGTACAGTGAGGTGGTCGTTCTCACTACCGCATTAACAAAGGCCTCTAACCAAGGCTGAGGCGCTGTCAGTGACTGCTTGCTTCACAGAGTGACACCTGAGTTGGACCCAAAGGATGAGGGGTGAGCCAGGCACGGGGATGGAGAAGGCCCTTGAGGTGGAAGGACCAGTGCTGGGAAGAGGTCCAGAAGTAAGAAAACCACAAGACAAGCTCCACTACCCTTTAAGTGTACAGGATGATGCAGAGAATTGGCAGAGAAGAAGCTGGAGATGGAGTAACAACCAACCACAGGGGGTTTTCAAGCTTGTGATGCCTACTGAGTGTTCATGAGTTATGGCACAAACCTACTGTGGCAGAGGGACGGCACACACAGCCCATCCTGCACCCTCCCCCATCTACACCCTCCATCATGGGACCTTGGAATTCCCTTCACTCAGGAGCCAGCCTTTCCCCACCCCTTGATCCTCGGCCGGCTATGGGACTTGCTTTGCCTGATGGGGTATTAGCAGCGCTGGTTCTTGCTTGCCCTTGGACTCACACTGGAAGATGAAAGACACATGCAACAGAAGGAGTTGCCCCAGCTGAGCCACTGTAAATCGGCCTATAGCCAGATGACCCCAATACATGAGCAAGCACAGCCAAGAACAGCGGAGCCCTAGCTGATCCAAAGGTGAAGCCATCCAGCCAAGTTCAGTCAGGATTGGCTAACTCACAGACTCGCACATGTGATACTTACTGTCATGTATCACTGAGATATTTACTCAGCATTCCTGTGGCATCAGTTAACCGATACACTGCTCATGGAGTGCTGGGAAATGTTTTTCAACTGGCGGTGGAACCGACGTTCTCTTAATTGATCTGGAGCCTGACACTCACCACCTGTTCTGCGCTCACTGCTGGTGCAACTTGGAGCAAGACACCTTAGAGAGTCCAGCCTCCATCTCCTCATCAGTAAAATGGAGACAATGCTACATACTGGAACACTAGTGCACTAGAATTGCTTTTAGATTTAATAAAATAATACAGCTAAAACATTTACGACTGAGTACGGCACATAACATGAGCTCCATAAATGCTGGATTAGAAAAGAGCTGAACTTGGCAGCGACCATGACTGAATGGGACCACACCTCTCTGCACATGTGGGCTGAGGAAGTTTGGGTAGGCAGGAACCCAAGATTCTGCTGAAACAGCACAAAGTTTCAGAGTCTACTCCATAAATTCATTTAGGCCAAAACTGACTGTTTTAAGAGTCAATGCTAACTAAATACCCATCTTAGATATAAGCAAATCTTATTAAAGCACCTTAAGAACATATGACCTTCAAAAGATGGGGAGTGACTGCCTAATGGGAATACAGCTTCTTTTTGGAGTGATTAAAACAACTCTGGCATTAGATGGTGGTGGTGATTATATGACATGGTGAATATATTGAAAACAACTGAACTGTATACTTTATAATGGTTAAATGTGAACTTTACCTTAATAAAACAAAACAGAAGGCTTCCCTGGTGGTCCAGTGCTTAAGAATCACCTTACAATGCAGGGGACACAGGTTTGATCCCTGGTCCAGAAGACCTGCAACTAAGTCTTTGTGCCACAAATAGTAGCCTGTGCTCTGGAGCCCAGGAATCACAACTACCGGAGCCCTTGCTCTGCAAAAACAGAAGCCGCTAGGATGAGAAGCCCGCGTACCACAACTAGAGAGCAGCCCCTGCTTGCTGCAACTAAAGAAAGCCCGTGCAACACTGAAGACCCAGTACAGTAAAAAATGAAGAAAGAAAGAATTTTACAAAGAGAAAGAACATATGCCCCTGAGCAATACGGCAACCAGTTATGACCTGTCAGTTCCAAGTTCAGTTCAGTTCATTTCAATCGCTCAGTCGTTATCTGACTCTTTCAAACCCCATGAACTGCAGCACACCAGGCGTCCCTGTCCATCAACAGCTCCTGGAGTTTACTCAAACTCATGCCAACTGAGCTGGTGATGCCATCCAACCATCTCATCCTCTGGCGTGCCCTTCTG